>OZ029917.1:2726653-2731653 GCA_964023275.1 Norana najaformis | reverse complement strand
AGCCAGAGAGAGAGAGAGCGAGTGAAAGAGACACTGGCCTTTGCCATCAGAGTTAAAACCGACGGCAAAAAGACACATAAACTGTCAGTGCAGCTCATCTTTCGCCCTGTCAGTCGGGGTAAGCTGATAATCTTAGCTAATTCAAGGACTAAGGGCTTCTTCTTGGGATACCATGTCTGTTGCATAGAACAGTTTTTATTCAAAGCGTCAAAACTCACTATTTCCCACAGGCTTAAAAACGTTAGGGTAACCAACTGCACCACCATTAGTTAATAATAATATTAATAATAATAATAATAATAATAATTTGTAACTTGTAAATGGACCCGTGTCTATTGACAAGTCGTCAACAGATGGCTCACCAAAGTGGAACCGCAACCGGTTTACGGTAGACTAACCTCACATTCGCATTTCTGTGTGACTGTGCGCGTTATGAGTTTTCCTGATAATGATAATTTTCGTCTTAATTTTCATAATAATAAAATTATTTGTTTTAATTTATCCTCAAGCTAACTGTCTACAATTTGCTTACAAATGTTTACAATTTGACAAAATGGAATTTGATGTCAGAGAGAAAGCAGCTACAGTCCTCTTTCACAGATCCTATCCTGACTCCCCTTCTTCCTTTTATCCATCTTTCCGCTCAAGTGCCAAACATCACCCACCGTAGATGCCGCGCTGTCTCTCTGTCTGACTCTTTGATCTTGGCCTGGAACTGAACACTTTTGCCTATTGATTTTGTTTTGACTGAGCGCCTGTGAATAAGCTGGTCCCCGCGACTTGGCTTTCGTTGGGCTCTGTAGAAATCTCGGGATTATGATTACGATTACGATTACATGATCGCCCAATGGCGATGCAATGTTTCAAGTTGGCTACGGTATAATGATTTTCAAATTATTATTTTAAAGAGTAGTACAAGAAGAATCATTCCAACTTGGGGCATGTGCTACGAAAGAGGGGGGCTGTTTAGAGAAAGAGCTCATCCATGGCACAATTCCTGGATCCCGAACTCTGGGAAGACTCAAGATGACATGGATCGATAACATTAAGTCGTGGACTGAATTAATCGTTCGTTCAGTTATTACAGGAAACGAGAGACAGAAGCAGATGGCACAAAAATGTCCGTGGTGCAGCCAATCTTCGGCTCGAGGACGGTTGAAGACAACACAAGACAGGCGAGACAAGTGTTTATAACAGTGCCCGTGCAGTAGTTTAAAACATTATTTTTTGTAGTTTTCTAGTATTAAAAAGTTTCATTTGTGTTAGGAGTTGGTTTTTTGATGGAAAATTGTATATGTGGTCTTGTTACACAACCATAAAATGTAAATCGTCAAAATTCGACAGCGAAGCACAAACACTGCGTCAGATAGACCAGTTTATTCACATTTTTTAAAACCTGCGCTGTGTTCTAAAAGGTTCGCGAAAGTCATTTTGTTGAGGTCAATTTCAGTTAGAGGTCAGAACTGGGGGTCAGACCGTTTTTCTTCCCAGTCTGGCTCGACATATCTTGTCTAAGTCTCTCTGCTTGGGTGACTTGCTTGGTTCTTCTCAGCCGGTTTGGTTCTTTCTGAACCATTTTTCGGCACCGTCTGTTGGTGGATGTTTTGTTTTCTGTTCGTGAAGTTTTTCGCTTGTTTTGTCGCAGCCTGAGGCTGACGTTTGTTTGCTCTACGTGAGTCATATTACGCTGATCTACGATATTACGTCATATTACTTATAATATGACTTGTAATATGGCTTGTAAAATGACTTGTAATTTGACTTGAAATATGACTTGTAATATGACTTGTAAAATGACTTGTAATTTGACTTGAAATATGACTTGTAATATGATTTGTAAAATGACTTGTAATATGACTTGTAATGACTTGTAAAATGACTTGTAATATGACTTGTAATATGATTTGTAATAGGTTTTCAGGTGGAAAGATGACCCAGCGATACGTAATTGAGTTCTGTTTGATGTTGGCTCGTGCAAGAGCCAGAATCCGGAAAAGGTGCGAAGATGGCCCAGCGATACATAACTGAGAACTTTTTTATGTTAGCGCGTGCAAGAGCCAGAATCCGGAAAAGGTGGGAAGATCGCCCAGGGGCACAGATCAAGAGGTGTTTGATGTTGGTGCGTGCGAATTCTTGGTGATATTCCGTAGGGGGTCGACAGCTTATAAGACCATTAACGTTCTGCATAGCACCTTTAATAAACCTATCAAAGACTCTGGAACATGAATATCAGATATGTCTACAGAAATGCGGCTTAGAAGAAGAAGTGCAGTCCATTAAGCAGAGTTAGGCTATGGATATGTATGTGTGTACATATATTTATGTATGTGTCGGTTTATTTAGCGCCTTTGAAGTTCCTCACAAACGCGCTAAATGTGGCTATCTAATAGTTCTAGACAGGCTCGATTTAGATGGGTTGGAAATGGGTATGAAGTGTTACAGACTTCGTTTTCTTAGCCTCGGAATATGAGGGCGGGAGGACTGTTTTCTCTCCCTGGCAGTGTAACGTTGGTGTGCTCATTTTCATAGCCGAGTTCGCCAGGGCAGCCACAGAAGCAGAAGTCTTCTTCTCTAGCACGGATTCGAACCCTTGATCACTAGAATGACAGTCCAGCAGGCAAGAGACTTATGGGAGTCTGCTGTCTGTCTGTCTCTGTCTCTGGTCTTCTGGCAACCGCAATTGGTTCTTGACATGGCATCTTTGGACAACCCCACTGACTTGACGCAGCGCTCGTGAATAGCCTGGTGCCCTGCGCTTAGTCTTTTAGTAGCACTTTAGGAATTTCGAGTTTACGAATACGACTGCATGGGTTTCTGAGCTGTTTCGGGTGGAACAGTGGGTATTCTATGGAAAGATTGTTCCTAAGGTAGGTCCAATGCAAGAGAAGGAAAACAATGAACCTTGATAAGCCCGATTCTAATTTCCAGATATAACAGTATTTAACTCAATTTTAACGATAATCTTTACAATATTATTTTTTTTAAATTCATTATTATTATTTTTATTATTGTTATTATTATTAAAATTATTAAAATTATTAAAATTATTAAAATTATTAAAATTATTAAAATTATTAAAATTATTAAAATTATTAAAATTACTATTATTATTGTTATTATTATTCCTATTATTATGGTTACCGTCGTCATCATCATCATCATCATCATCATCATCATCATCATCATCATCATCATCATCATCATCATCATCATCATCATCATCATCATCATCATCCTTGAAAAATTTCTGCTTTTCATTAATTGTTGCTCGGCATATAATTCATTCGTTTCTATGAGACACTTGAAAGCATTGCTTGCGGAATGGGCGATATTGCAGTCAGCTGGACTCCAGTAGCCACACCTGCCCTCTCTTATTACACGGAAGACGACTGGCCGAGTCATGAGGTCCTTCCTCAGCGCACCTGTCCTTCCAGAGAGATAATCATAACATATATACACACACATACATGCAAGTATATATACACATATAAGCGTATACATATGTACATTTGTGTATTTATTATATGCATCTATTAACGCGTATGTATGAAACTTATATCTGGCGCATCTCTATTTATATGAGAATTAACATGGGAGAATTTGTATTAGACGTGTACGATGAGATGTCTTAGAAGCGGTGAAGGAAGGAATGAAGGAAGGAAGAAAGGAAGGAAGGAAGGAAGGAAGGACGGAAGGAAGGAATGAAGGAAGGAAGGAAGGAAGGAAGGAAGGAAGGAAGGGAGGACGAAAGGAAGGAAGGAAGGAAGGAAGGTAGGAAGGAAGGAAGGAAGGAAAAAAGGAAGGAAGGAAGAAAGGACGGAAGGAAGGAAGGAAGGACGAAAGGAAGGAAGGAAAGAAGGAAGGGAGGAAGGAAGGAATAAAGAAAGAAAGAAAGGAATGAAAGAAGGAAGGAAGGAAGGAAGGAATGAAGGAAGGAAGGAAAAAAGGAAGGAAGGAATGAAGGAAGGAAGGAAGGAAGGAAGGAAGGAAGGAAGGAAGGAAGGAAGAAATAAAGGAAGGAAGGAAGGAAGGAAGGAAGGAAGGACGAAAGGAAGGAAGGAAGGAAGGAAGGAAGGAAGGAAGAAAGGACGGAAGGAAGGAAGGAAGGACGAAAGGAAGGAAGGAAGAAAGGAAGGGAGGAAGGAAGGAATAAAGAAAGAAAGAAAGGAATGAAAGAAGGAAGGAAGGAAGGAAGGAATGAAGGAAGGAAGGAAGGACGGAAGGACGGAAGGAAGGAATGAAGGAAGGAATGAAGGAAGGAAGGAAGGAAGGATAGAAGAGAAGAAGGAAGGGAAGAAGGAAGGAAGGAATAAAGAAAGAAAGGGTGAAAGGCGGACGGAAGGAAGGACGAAAGTAAGGAAGAAAGGAAGGAAGGAAAGAAGGAAGAAAGGAAGGAAGGAAGAACGAAAGAAAGAAAGGAAAGAAGAAAGGAAGGAAGGAAAGAAGGAAGAAAGGAATGAATTGGAAGGGAAGGAAGAAAGAAAGGAAAACAGGAAGAAGAAAGGAATAATAAATGATGCTAGATGGAAGGAAGAAAGAAAACGCTCATTAATGTAATCTCATTCATATCCTCTTCGGTTGGAAGTAATTAAATCTTAAACAAGTTGACAATCTTCGAGTTTTCCCTTGTGTCCAGCTAACATTTCTTTCTAGAATTTGATGCGGCTCATTGGACGTTGTGTTTAGACCTCGGGGGAAATTGCTAGGTAAACAAGTTCTCACAAGAAGCCCTGGAATTTTCTACAGGTGTGAGCTAAGCGCCAAAGAATCACGGTAGCCGATTGGATAGAGCGCTCGGCTTGTAACGAGGAGAGCACGGGTTCGAGCCTCCCTTGAGACGGTGACTATGTAGGGACCTTGAGCAAGTCCTTCACTCACAACTGCTCAGCGCAATCGATTGATGCTTAGCCATTAGATAGTGACGCTTAATTAATGCATAAAGAAATAAATAATTCCATTAAGAAATTTAGAATTGCAGAGACGATGTGTAACTGCTAAGA
>OZ029917.1:2720303-2726643 GCA_964023275.1 Norana najaformis | reverse complement strand
ATTAAGCAGGATGTGACTTATTCCAAACACCATCCACTGTAGCCGTCTGACTGTCCGCCTGCCTGACTCTTGGATCTTGACCTGGAACCGAACCCTTCATGCCTTTTGATTTTGCTTTGACACAGCGTTTGTGAATAAGCTGGTTCCCACGACTTACGTTTTGTTGGGCGCTGTACAAATTATGGGCGCTGTACTATTCATGATTAAGATTAAGAAGCATTATATATATGACTTCATTTTTCTTGGCCTCGGCATGTGAGAGCGGGTGGCCAGCCCTCTCCCTGTGAAATTTATTAGCAAGAAACAGTAAATGCTATGAGTACTTATGACGGAATTATTTATAAGAAACTTTTAAGAATGTCAGCAAGCAAAGCTGTCAACATCAGACTGATCTCCTTCTGCGGTTCCTTTTATCCTTCAGTCCTTCTGTTCGTCTGTTTGTCCTTCCGTTCATTTCCTGCGTTTATTCGTTCGTTTTTATGTTCTTTTGTCCGTTCTTCAGTCCTTCCGTTCGTACTTTTGTTTGTCCGTTTGTTCTTCATTCCTTCGTTCTTTCATCCGGTTATCCTTTCCGTTCATCGTTTGATCTTTTCATCTTTAGTCCTTTAGTCCTGTCGTAATTTGGTCCGTTCGTCCTCTCGTCATTTGCTCCGTTCATCCTCTCGTCGTTTAGTCCTTTCGTCCTCTCGTCATTTAGTCCTTTAATCCTCTCGTCATTTAGTCCTTTCATCCTCTCGTCATTTGGTCGGTTCGTCCTCTCGTCATTTGGTCCGTTCGTCCTCTCGTTTATTTGGTCCGTTCGTCCTCTCGTCATTTGGTTCGTTCGCCCTCTCGCAATTTAGTCCTTTCGTGCTCTCGTCATTTAGTCCTTTCATCCTCTCGTCATTTGGTCCTTTCATCCTCTCGTTTATTTGGTCCGTTCGTCCTTCAGTCCGTCTTTCTGTTAGCTATCCGTTCGTGATTCCGAGAAAAAAAGTAACGTTGGCGAATGGTGTGTGGGCAATGGTGCGTGATTAATAGTGTAAACTCAGTCGCAGCAACCCAGCTCCATCTCCATCTCCATCTCCATCTCCATCTCCATCTCCATCTCTTCAGATTCGTAAAGGGAGATGTCGGAACACCAGACGGAGCTTTGAAATCGATTCGTTTCAATGATGACCATGACGACGACGACAACGATGATAATGATGATTGACAATCGGATGATTAGAACACGAGAGACGCAGAGACAGAGAGAGTGACATAGACACAAAGTGAGTGAATGAATGAGTGATCGAATGAGATCGATACAAAGAATGAGAAAATGATAGAAAGAAAGAGTGGAAGAAAGAAAGAAAGAAAGAGGAGTACCAGATATCGTCAGACAGACAGACAGACACAGACACACATACACACAGACACACAGAAAAAGAAAGAAAGAAAGAAAGAGAGAGAGAGAAAAGAAAGAAAGAAAGAAAGAACGAAAGAAGAGTACCAGATATCGTCAGGCAGACGGACAGACAGACAGATAGACAGCAATAAAGAAAGAAGAATGCCAGAAAACATCAGACAGACAGACATACACCCAGACAGACACACACGCAAACACACAGACAGACATGTAGGGCTGGCATTTACTGTAGGCCACTGCGAGAGAACTCAATCAAATGACCTTAGATGTGCGATTTATACAATCAATTGCCATTCGATTTTGCCAAAATCCCCCGTCTCCCCCATGTGGCCGGAACTGTTTAAGACAAGACACGGATGACCAGTTGGCTCGAGGCTAAAGACGCCTGCTGAGTTGATCGCCTATCGATCTCTTAGTCGCTGATGGGGAGCTGCAACTTATCGATAGGGCTTCGCCGATTGAGAAGTGAGTCTCATTTTGGTCTCAAGCAGACACGCATCACTCAAACCGAATGGAATTTTCCTGCTCTCTGTCTCTCTGTCTCTGTCTCTGTCTGTCTCTCTCTTTCTCTCTCTCTCTCTTTCTATCTATCTATCTATCTATCTATCTATCTATCTATCTATCTATCTATCTATCTATCTATCTATCTATGCGTACATGTATGTATATTCATTGTTTAGAGATATATAAAGGGATACCAGTTTTAAGTTGAAATGTTACTTCCTAAGCTGTTCAAAAGCGTTATATAATAATAATAATAATAATTATTATTATTAACATTATTATTATTAATATTATTATTATTATTATTATTATTATTATTGTTATTATTATTATTTTATTTTAATAATAATAATAACAATAACAATAACAACAACAACAGCAACAACAACAACAACAATAATAATTTTTAATTTAAATTTTAACTTTAATTATTATATGTAGTTCCTAAGGGATCATTTCTACCTCGGGTAAAATAATAATAATAATAATAATAATAATAATAATAATAATAATAATAATAATAATAAATATAATAATAATAATAATTAGTAACTTCTATAACCGATGTCTAAATACACAAGGCATCAACCGATGGCGCACGAAAGCCAAGCCGCAATCAGTTTAATATCCAGTCGGTCAGGTCAATATCCAGTAGGTCAGGTCAATATCCAGTTGGTGAGGTCAATATCTAGTAGGTCAGTTCACAGAAGGGCAGCCGACGGTAGATAATGTAATATGGCTCATGTAGAGCGAAAAGACTTCAGCCTCAGGCTGCGACAAAAGCAGCGAAAAACTTCACGAACAGAAAATAAAACATCCACCAACAGATGGTGCCGAAAAACGACTCAAAAAGAACCAAACCGGCTGAGAGGAACCAAACAAGTCACCCAAGCAGACAGACTTAAACAAGACTAACCGAGCGAGACTAGGAAGAAAAAACCGTCACGCAGGAACAAACCCGAAATCCAGACTGAGCCAAACTTAAACATGACACCTTTATTATGTAAGTAAGTATGTATGTATGTATGTTTGTATGTATGTGTGTATGTTTGTATGTATGTATGTATGTATATATGTATGTGTATTGTGTATGTGTATGTGTGTATGTATGTATGTATGTTAACTCCGCCACTACCTTGTTTGGGGGTAGTGCCAGTCCCAAGCCTGGATAAAGGAGGAGGGCGACGGCAACGGCCTTTGATGCCATAAGCTGTCGTTAAGCTGAGGAACTACTACTATGTATGTATATGTATGTATGTATGTATGTATGATGTATGTATGTATGTATGTATGCAAAAATAGCTGTATCCATGCTAACAGGAAGCGGACTCCGCCCCCATCCTCCTTGGCACCGCCTCTCGCTGCCTCTTCTCTTCCCTTCTTTCCTTCCTTCATTCCATCCATCCTTCCTTTCTTCTTCACGAGGTTTTTGTCTTAAAAAACTAGGGCTCCTTCGGGTGAAGTCAAATCGATTAGAAAAACATACAGCTTGTTCTGTCTCTTCAGTTGCAGAACGGCGCTCGACTGCGCATCAGGAGACAGCGCTCTAAGTTGGCATGCCAAGGCCGACAAAAAGGAATACTTAAAGCAAGATAGATGCAGACATACAGAGACTGACACTTAGACTTATGCAGACGAAAGCAGATGGACCGAGTTACAGGTAAACAGACAGACAGGCAGACAGATACAGTGATAGAGAAAGAGAAAGAGACAGTGAAGGAGACAGAGTTTGAAACAAAAACACAGAAAGACAAACAAGTATAAAGGCAGAGTCAGGGATAAAGAGAGACTTTGAAACAGATAGAGAAAGAATCAGAGATAGAGATAGAAAGAGAGACATACACAAAAAGAGAGAGAGAGTGTGTGTGTGAGAGAGAGAGAGAGAAAGAGAGACATACACAAAGAGAGAAAGTGTGTGTGTGAGAGAGAAAGAGAAAGAGAGAGAGAGAAAGAGAGAGAGAGAGAGAGCCAGAGAGAGTGTGTGAGAGAGAGAGAGAAAGAGAGAGAAAGAGAGACATTCACAAAGGGAAAGTGTGTGTGAGAGAGAATCAGAGATAGAGATAGAAAGAGAGACATACACAAAGAGAGAGAGAGTGTGTGAGAGAGAGAAAGAGAGGGAGAGAGCCAGAGAGAGAGAGAGCGAGTGAAAGAGACACTGGCCTTTGCCATCAGAGTTAAAACCGACGGCAAAAAGACACATAAACTGTCAGTGCAGCTCATCTTTCGCCCTGTCAGTCGGGGTAAGCTGATAATCTTAGCTAATTCAAGGACTAAGGGCTTCTTCTTGGGATACCATGTCTGTTGCATAGAACAGTTTTTATTCAAAGCGTCAAAACTCACTATTTCCCACAGGCTTAAAAACGTTAGGGTAACCAACTGCACCACCATTAGTTAATAATAATATTAATAATAATAATAATAATAATAATTTGTAACTTGTAAATGGACCCGTGTCTATTGACAAGTCGTCAACAGATGGCTCACCAAAGTGGAACCGCAACCGGTTTACGGTAGACTAACCTCACATTCGCATTTCTGTGTGACTGTGCGCGTTATGAGTTTTCCTGATAATGATAATTTTCGTCTTAATTTTCATAATAATAAAATTATTTGTTTTAATTTATCCTCAAGCTAACTGTCTACAATTTGCTTACAAATGTTTACAATTTGACAAAATGGAATTTGATGTCAGAGAGAAAGCAGCTACAGTCCTCTTTCACAGATCCTATCCTGACTCCCCTTCTTCCTTTTATCCATCTTTCCGCTCAAGTGCCAAACATCACCCACCGTAGATGCCGCGCTGTCTCTCTGTCTGACTCTTTGATCTTGGCCTGGAACTGAACACTTTTGCCTATTGATTTTGTTTTGACTGAGCGCCTGTGAATAAGCTGGTCCCCGCGACTTGGCTTTCGTTGGGCTCTGTAGAAATCTCGGGATTATGATTACGATTACGATTACATGATCGCCCAATGGCGATGCAATGTTTCAAGTTGGCTACGGTATAATGATTTTCAAATTATTATTTTAAAGAGTAGTACAAGAAGAATCATTCCAACTTGGGGCATGTGCTACGAAAGAGGGGGGCTGTTTAGAGAAAGAGCTCATCCATGGCACAATTCCTGGATCCCGAACTCTGGGAAGACTCAAGATGACATGGATCGATAACATTAAGTCGTGGACTGAATTAATCGTTCGTTCAGTTATTACAGGAAACGAGAGACAGAAGCAGATGGCACAAAAATGTCCGTGGTGCAGCCAATCTTCGGCTCGAGGACGGTTGAAGACAACACAAGACAGGCGAGACAAGTGTTTATAACAGTGCCCGTGCAGTAGTTTAAAACATTATTTTTTGTAGTTTTCTAGTATTAAAAAGTTTCATTTGTGTTAGGAGTTGGTTTTTTGATGGAAAATTGTATATGTGGTCTTGTTACACAACCATAAAATGTAAATCGTCAAAATTCGACAGCGAAGCACAAACACTGCGTCAGATAGACCAGTTTATTCACATTTTTTAAAACCTGCGCTGTGTTCTAAAAGGTTCGCGAAAGTCATTTTGTTGAGGTCAATTTCAGTTAGAGGTCAGAACTGGGGGTCAGACCGTTTTTCTTCCCAGTCTGGCTCGACATATCTTGTCTAAGTCTCTCTGCTTGGGTGACTTGCTTGGTTCTTCTCAGCCGGTTTGGTTCTTTCTGAACCATTTTTCGGCACCGTCTGTTGGTGGATGTTTTGTTTTCTGTTCGTGAAGTTTTTCGCTTGTTTTGTCGCAGCCTGAGGCTGACGTTTGTTTGCTCTACGTGAGTCATATTACGCTGATCTACGATATTACGTCATATTACTTATAATATGACTTGTAATATGGCTTGTAAAATGACTTGTAATTTGACTTGAAATATGACTTGTAATATGACTTGTAAAATGACTTGTAATTTGACTTGAAATATGACTTGTAATATGATTTGTAAAATGACTTGTAATATGACTTGTAATGACTTGTAAAATGACTTGTAATATGACTTGTAATATGATTTGTAATAGGTTTTCAGGTGGAAAGATGACCCAGCGATACGTAATTGAGTTCTGTTTGATGTTGGCTCGTGCAAGAGCCAGAATCCGGAAAAGGTGCGAAGATGGCCCAGCGATACATAACTGAGAACTTTTTTATGTTAGCGCGTGCAAGAGCCAGAATCCGGAAAAGGTGGGAAGATCGCCCAGGGGCACAGATCAAGAGGTGTTTGATGTTGGTGCGTGCGAATTCTTGGTGATATTCCGTAGGGGGTCGACAGCTTATAAGACCATTAACGTTCTGCATAGCACCTTTAATAAACCTATCAAAGACTCTGGAACATGAATATCAGATATGTCTACAGAAATGCGGCTTAGAAGAAGAAGTGCAGTCCATTAAGCAGAGTTAGGCTATGGATATGTATGTGTGTACATATATTTATG
>OZ029917.1:2707803-2715303 GCA_964023275.1 Norana najaformis | reverse complement strand
TTTGCACAGCTCTTCAAAAATAATTCCTCGCCTCTCTTTGTATGCGAAAAGGGATTCTTGAATGCCAGATTATGCTAGTTTTACAGCGGTCCGTTCAGTTTCTGGTCTTCCTTCCGGTTGAAAGCTAGATATTTCGAAAAGCTGGCATTGTTATTATTGCAATTATTAGTATTAATATAATAATAATAACAACAACAATAATAATAATAATAATAATAATTGAAAGCTAGATATTCATAAAGCTGGCATGATATATTATGCTAATTTTATGGACGAGTTCTTTGTTAACTTGGCCAGCCAGATTTTTACTGGACGCCGGGCTTTGGTGAGTTTCTGACAGTGAAAGAACAAATGGAAGGAGGAAGAAGAAGGGAACAGGAGGAAGGAAGATTGATGAAGGAAGGAAGAGAATGGAGACAGGAGGAAGAATGAGGAAGGAAAAAGAAGGAAGGAGACAGAGGAGGGAAGAGTGAGAAAGAAAAAATGGAGGAAGAAAAAAGAAGAAAGTGGAAGAAGGAAGAAGGAAGGAGGATTAGAAAGAAGAAAGGAGAAAAAATGAAAGACAAAGGAAGACACAGGACGCTTGAAAGACAAAAAGGAAGAAGGGAGGAGAACTGATCTAAAAGGATGAAGGAAATAAAACAAAAGAAACGTTAGCGTGTATGGAAAGAGAAAGATACTAGAAACGAATAATGTAGAGGAAGACTGTTGAGAATCCAGAGTGAGACAGATAGACAGAAAGAAACAGACAGAAAAATAAGACACAGGTAGATAAAACTGGCGGAACAAGAGACAGACAAGTAGACAGATGGATAGACGGACAGAAGAGGTAGACAATGGCAAGGATAGAGAGAAAGAGAGAGAGAGAGAGAAGCAGAGAAAGAAACAGAGTATGACAAAGATGGGTAAAGTGCGGGTTCAAAGTAATAGCTTTTTGGAGATATACCTACCCCAAATGTTGTGTTCTAACTAAGCCCCTATGCATAAGCTGGTTTTTGTTTAATGAAAATTCTCGAGATTATCATACGATACGATAGGCACGTTATAAATACCTAAACGCACAAATATGTCTGTGTCTCATGTGGGCTTATGTACCTAACGGACTAATGTATCTATGTGACGAACAGCGCTCGCAAAATTCCCTACTACACTGAGTCTGCTGGAGACGTGTCCAGAATAAAAGCGGCTGATAAGAGAACGACGACCTTCCAGGGTCAAATGATGATGATGATGTGTCTAATCAGTTATATAGCGCCTGTAGGAGTTACTTTAGGGACAAATTTGAATATTTTAGAGTAAGTGCTGTTTCAGTTTTCATTAATTATTTGCCGACATTGATCTGAAAGACATCGCAGAAGTTACAGAGCGGACAGAACAGGCAGCGAATTACGGATCCTCGCACCAGCATCCGAGATAGACGGGGAACCAATTACCGCTCTTGCTCGGGGTACAACACGTGTCAAAGATCCCATAAGCGAGTGCAATATTTTTGGATCTGCATGATAATAGGCGGCGGTAAGCGTCGACGTACGAATATTAAATTTCAAGACTGTTTTATGCACAAAGACACTGATGCAAGAGAAAGCGCTGATTGTCTTTATATATACTAGTGTCTGTCTGTCTGTCTGTCTGTCTGTCTGCATATAGCTTCTAAGTCTTGATAATAAATACTTGGGCAAATTAATACACGAAGTCCATTGACCCGCAGCTGGTTTATTGTCATCGCAGATGGATCAACTCCAGCTGTACGATTCCTCTCACGATCCGGGACTCCGATAAACCGATAATCTTGGGCCAATTTCCTCTATGTTGACTTGGTCAACTCGTCCACACTTCGCGCTGTCTAGTCGTCCCAAGGAACTGATTAAATTCTCTACAGGTCCTCTGTTTCGGCATTCCTCATGTCGGCTGCCCACTCGAAATGCCATTGCCAAGTTCCGGTGGTGCATAGAAGTGCAGTTGAGACAACAGTTTGATTGCAAGACGCTATATAAATCATGAAGATCTTTCTGTCATCTGGTTTCTCTCTGACCTATCGGAATTCCACCCCAGCTTCTCTATCTGATTAAGATTTTGGATTGCGATTTTGACTTAAAGAGACCATCGACTGATGCCTTGGGCATTATTATAACGGCGCTATAGAAGTCTTTAGATTAGATTAGATGAGAATCTTTCCTTACAATCGCCCACGGGCTAATAAAATCATACATTCTAATAATGATAATGATGATGATGATGATGATGATGATGATAATGATAATAATAATAATAATAATAATAAGCCCACGACGCAGGAGCCATCGAAGCAGACGACGGCGACGACGAAGAGGAGGGAGTCGGAGGAGCAGGATGTTCGTCCGATCCGCACCGGTCACGGTCCATCGAAGAAACGCGGGCAGAACGTTCTACATTTACACAACCGCTGATTCAGGGTTGTTTCTTCACCACTGCGCTTAACTACAAGACAAATGCAGCGTAGAGAGAAATAATAATAATAATAATAATAATATTAATAATAATAATAATAATAATAATGGTGCCTTCGGTCTAATAATCGTCAAATAATAATTGCCGAAATTCTTATGAGTGCCTCAATGTTATAAATGACCGTATTGTAATAATTACTTTTTATAATCGCCCATACTTTTGTAATTGCCTGCATCCTTATTGGAATAATCGCCCACTACAATAATAATAATTATTATTATTATAATTAGGGAAAGTCTTATAACGCATATACATTCATGCGGATGTTTTGTTTTCTCTCCGTGAGGTTTTTCACTGGTTTTGTCGCAGCCTCAGGCTGGTGTCTTTTTTCGAATATTTAATCAGCGCCTCTTAGAAACTCTTATTAACTAACCTCAATTTTATTATGATCTTCACATTCTAGGCATCGCCCAGCTGACAGTGGCTGAAAATTACAACAAAATTTTACATAATGATAAAGTCTTCGTGGCCTCCAAATGACTCCGAGAAGTTTCCTCATAAGGTGTAGGCAACTGTTGTACCTTTACGTTAGCCCCATATGATTATCTATATAGTAAATTTACATTTATCAATGTTTACTTAACCCTGTATGTTTACCTTGCCGGTATATTTATATTTCAATGTTTCCATATATCTGTATGTTTACAATACCGGGGAAATATACATTTATCAATGTTTACTTACCAGTAAATTTACATTTATCAATGTTTCCTTATACCATTATGTTTACCTTGTCGGTAAATTTACATTTATCAATGTTTCCTTATACCATTATGTTTACCTTGTCGGTAAATTTACATTTATCAATGTTTCCTTATACCATTATGTTTACCTTGTCGGTAAATTTACATCTGTTAGAATGCTTACATTTACCTATATGCGTTCCGTTTTCTGTACGTTTTTACCTTAGCGCGATAGTCTAGTAGTTAACGTGCAGGACTTTCAATCGAAAGGTTGGGGGTTCAAATTCCCGCCAGGGCAGAAGACTTGTTTAGAGATTTCTGTTCCGCTTCTACGCCCTTGCGAATTCGGCTCTAACAGTACACTTACCTTACTCTGTCAGTGGGAAGACCAGGCGACAAGGGAGAGGGCTGGTCACTCGTCCCCATATGCCGAGGCTAAGAAAAATGCAGTCGCTAATATTCATTAGTTAGCCTAGAATCTCATAGTTCCACAGATTTACACTCCATTTGGCTCTCGTCGATTTTGTTACTCTTTCCCCACAGTTTGGAATACCTTACCAACTAGCATCAAATAAAAAGTTTTAAAAAGTAGTTTAAAACTTACATATTTAATAGGCCTCGATTTCTGTGTGCATTCCTATTGATCTATAAGCCATGACATTACTTGAATATTACTCGGTAGGACTTTTTAGGGTCGTTGCACGCGCCTTTGAGGCTGTTGTTAATTGCGCGCGTTATAAATGTCTGTTTAATAATAATTAATAATTAATAATTCCTGCCAATGATGTCTCTTGTGGCTAGCTTAAGGCACTTCTGTTCCTCTTCTCTTCTTACATTGACCTGCGTAATTACTGATACCTATATACTAATCTTTACCTGAATGTTTGAATCCAGGGTACTACTCCCCAATATTGCTCATATCAAAATATGCAGTCAGATGTACAGGCCATAATCGTACGCTACTCAAGCGAGTCGCTGAGAGCGCAGATGTACAGATAGATTCATCTGTTGATGAAATCCCTGCCATGCATGCATCTGTCATCCGGAACACAATGGCCGACATCAGATAGCTCATAGAATCTATCGGACGAACAAGATGTAATCAACTGCGCTTTACTTAATTACGTAGGTGGCACTCCCAGAAAGGGTCTGGGTCTAATGTACTCGTTGTTTTGGATGTTGTCGTTGTCTCCTCAGATTCATTACTTCGCAAATAATTGAAGACCACTCGTTCTTTTCTCCAGATATCTTTGGCGTTTCATTTATTATTATCGCGATGTAACTTACTAATTAATTAAAAACAATAGCAGCAGCAGTAGTGGCAGTACTAGTAGTAGTAGCAGTAGTTTAGGCCTACCTGAATAGGAGTTAATTGTCTACGCTTGATGCGAGTGAGTATGGTCGAATGGAAGAGAAACGGAATGAAAAGGTGTTTGCTTATAGTAGTTTGGACAAGAAGAATAATTTTATTATTATTATTATTATTATTATTATTATTATTATTATTAGTAGTAGTAGTAGTAGTAGTAGTAGTAGTAGTAGTAGTAGTAGTAGTAGTAGTAGTAGTAGTATTCCGACAAAGATGTCTCTATGGCACAACCTGCCCTGCTTCACATGCACACATATAAACGTGTGTGAATGTGTGGCGGAATAAAATATGAATGTTCTGGAGAGATCTTTGAAATGCGCTATATAAAGTGTTTTGATTAGGATTGTCACGTGTGCGGTTTTTAATCGGACAATCCAATATTTGCGCCGTTTTTGTAAGAAAAAAATCGCAGTTTATAATATTAATTTATCGCAAGTGTAGATATATTGAGTTTTAATGTTAAGCTGTTAAGGTGTATGCATTTTAGAGTATATATGTATATATCATGTTGTGTGCTGAATTGAAGCCTCTAAGCCTTATTTGTTCATACAGTCGGTTTCAAACATTTGCATAATTCATGGTTTAATTGAAATGCGCACTTGCTGTGAAGATACAGTTTAGACCGAGACATATAAATATATTTGAACAGATTGGAAGTTTCAGTATCGATAGAGTCGAATACTTGACGCTATTTGGACGGTTTTTGTAAGTAGATGTCACGTCATGTCACAACGCCATCGTCGCTTCGCGACGGTTGACTACATGTACGGACTATCCTCTCCCAACGCCATCTGTCGCGCGTAGCGTTCACCATCAACGTGCCCGACAGGCCAGTCCATGCTACATGTTCTACGGGGTTATGAGACCAACTGGGCACCCCAATCCCTTGTTGGTCCTGCAGTTGACTTGCCGTTGTACTAGGTTGAACCTAGTATACGCCTCGTCATGATCTCGACACCCGCCGTTGGGTGCGTTTGGGTACCTCTTCCGCCAGATGTCGATGAGAGCCGTGCTGCTGCCCACGGTTCTGGATATTGCAACGTCATATCCAAGACGGTTGCCGTCCGCGTTAGCCAGCTCCTTCAGGGTTCCTGCTGAGCCTGTCCACCTCGCGTAGTGCCTTAGGTGGTACTTCGGCCAAGACCTTCACCACTGATGGCATAGCCTCAGCAGGCAATCCCTTACTTGACTGTTTTCACCCCCTCACCGCGTTGAGGTGCGGATCGGTCTTTGAGGGGGTAAGTAGATATGTTTGCATATTTTATATGAAATGTTTATACTTGAGTTATTTTAACCTTGCACTGGACGGTAGTTGAAGTTTAATGGTTGCCTTAGGTAGTACATTTCCTTAGGCGCTGACGTGAACGCAGCAAAGTAACAAAAAAGAAAATTGCAGATATGTAAGTAAGACATTTGTTAAAACGCAGTGTGTCCATCGGCTGAGCGAGGAATCGTGGTTCGCATTTGTAGAAGAATCTTGAAAGCCTGCCACCCCTGGAGGTGATCGATCTTCTTAGCTGAAGCGCAGACATACGTGAAAACAGCGATTGAAGAAAAGAAGTATCTCTGTGACAAAGGACTTCGTGGCCAGACAATAGCAGTTCACACGACCTACCTACCTTTGGTGAAAGCGATTAAATCCTCTGCTTCTAATTGACTTCATGCCGTCCTTGACCCAGTCTTCGACCTCGATACTTCGAACTGAGTTTTTCTGTAAGTCTCTTACTGCTTAAATCTTTACATTCAAATGAAGCTGACCATTTCTGTAGAACCTTTTCGAACCTCTTGAATGCATCTATCCTGGCCCAAGAGATGTAATATTTCTAAAGGAGCGTTATGTCAGTCTGCGGTCGTATTAAATGCGTATTGATGGAAGATATCCTCTTTGTCATTGCCGCTACACCTATCCCTGGGCTGCACCTCATTGCCTTTAGCTCTGCTTGTAATTTTTTTTGGTACAAAATAGCGTGACTGATTTCTATACAAAATTAAGAATGTTGCTTTTCTTTTCATTTATATTGAAGCTCTTTTTCCGATTATGTCAGTTATTACACAGTAATGTTCACTTTTTTCCAATCACCCTTAACGGCGATTATAAATTCTCCCTTTCACAGAGGCCTAATTTCAACTGACTATATTACTATTATTATTTATGCATTTATTAGGCGCCTCTATATAATGACAGCGTCAATCGATGGCGCCGAGAAATTGTGAGTAAAGGACTTGCTCAAGGTCCCTACACAGTAACTGTCTCAGGATTTTCGAACCCGTACTCTCCACGTTACAAGCCGAGCACTGTCTCCATTAGGCTACCGTGCCCCACACAGGGTTACATTACCCATTCGAATCTTGTATAAACGAGTCCAGATCTTTATGTCCTGTACAAATATACATACACGGATATGTTCATGCGAACTTTATACCATACTGCGCATGTCTGTGACTGTACCCCATGGAGAGCTGCAAGCGCGTTCAAACTACCCCCGCGCCATCCCATAAAGCGTGTTCGTAAAATGAGCTGATACACAGTCAGGTTTTCCCTTCCATATTTGACAGTTGATGCATATTCAAAAAACTACTTAAAATCATGCTAGAGTTGAGAATGAACTCCCACGCAGAATGTATGACGAATGAACATTCGAAAATGGCAGTAGAACTGTACGCGCAAGTAGAACTAGACCTATACAATGAAGAAACGTTTCTTTCTCATTTCGGTTAGCTTTTATCAGACTCAGGATCTGCCGGCGCGTCCAGTGCAACCTTCGCTTTCCCATATACCAATGTCTGCTTAACTACCTACCACGCTATCTCGCAGACCGCTTCAGTCCTCTATCTGATGAACCTAATCAACTACGGCTGTGATCTTTCAAGACTTCCGATGTTTTCGTGCAACCAACTAAGATTAAAATGGGCGATTAGGCCTTTTGGATCGCTGGTCCATGTGCGTGGAACAGCCTACCG
>OZ029917.1:2662803-2702803 GCA_964023275.1 Norana najaformis | reverse complement strand
AACGTGGACAGAACCAATTTGACCACTGGACAGAAAGGACACGAGGATTGTAAGTACGAAGCCGATCGAACATCCGACGAAGAAAATAATTGTAAGCTCGGTTCTGTCTGTGCCTTCACGGCATCGGAGACAGATGACTACAATTCTAGGCACAGAACAGATTAAGAACCCGACGGAATAGAACAGAGAACTGTAAGTGTAGATCCGACTGAACATCCACCAGTGACAACTGTAAGCGCTTTGTAGGATCTTTATTGCTATAGGGCAAAAAGACCAGACAATTGTAAATGTAGAACCGACTGAGTATAAGACAGAACGACTATTGTAAGATCAGTTATATGAGTTTGCACAGTCAAAACTGGGCAGATCTAAGTGCAAACCCAACTGGACATCTAAGAAAACGACCGGAGAAGTGAGAGGGAAAAACCGCTCCGACATCCATCAGCGAAGACAACAGTAAGTGTAGTTTTGTGCATTTTATCAGTTTTTTAAAACCATCATACAGGAAGATTAGACAATATTAAACGGAGAAGCGTTTCACCATCCGACAATCGTAATCGTAATCGTAATCTGAGAATTTCCAAAGCGCTACAGTAAAGTTAAACGCAGGTCATCAACTTATTCACGAGTGCTGCGTCAAGTCATAGCGGTTGTCCAAAGATGCCAAAAGAAGAACAAAGTCCGGTTGCCAGAAGAGCAGAGAGAGAAGGGGACAGAAGAGATGTTATGGTGGGTTGTGTTTAGGATGGGAGGAATGGGAAGGCAGCGGATTGGATGAATCAGGGTGGGATTTCTTGAAAAGGTGGGACTTCAGTTTTGAATGGGATACATGAGGAGTAATAAATAGAGGGGCTTAAGGCCGATGATAGTAGTTGAACGACAGAAGGGATAGAGGAACAGAAAATTTGGGAAATTCAGGAGGGAGATTAACTGGCCACTGTAAGTTCAGAAGAATAGAAACTTCTTAGCGCAGAAGCGATTGAACACCGGACGCGGAAGACAATTGCAAGTGCACTCGTGTACATTCTGTCAGTTCTATAATATAAATGTTTCTGGTGCATCACAAGTTACTGTATTGGGGTTTCACGTCCAGAGCGCATTGTTCAGTTTTCTTCATAGTTTATTGTCATTCTTCAATGTCTGACAATGCGAGTCTGATTCTCTAGTTCAATCAGAGTTACTCTACTGAGCGGGCAATGATAACATTAGCCTACGACGAACCTTAAGATGTAATTCTACCCATAAAGATTGCTATAGCGCCAGAAGACGCTAGACTTTGTAAGAGCCTACATTTCAACTGATTCTAGCTATGTAGCTGGTACAACGAACCCTGAGTTCGACCGTCTTCTGTCGCGTCCAGAGTTCGACTGACTTCTCTCGCGTCTAAGCTGACTCTTTACTCAGCGTGGTCTTTCTGCGTATCTCTCTCTCTGTATCTGTACCCGTCTGGTTTCCTGTCTCTATTGCAACTGGTTGTGCAATCGCTTTCCGGGTGGGCCGGTTGACTCACTACCAGTTATCAGTCCCATCTCTCTGTCTGAACAAACCAATTAATCAGGCGTCATACCCCTACTTCGCTAGCACGTCCAGGCGTTGATATCAGTTGATGTTTCTGCAGCCAGTGCTGTCCCCTCTCTCCATCCTAAACTCCAACGAACTTCAACAACTACTAAACTGAGTGAGTCTGGTAATACTTTCATACGTACTCAAATTAACTTGGTGATAGTTCTTTATTGTTACTGTGCATTGAAGACAATACACCGGTAAGTGCGGAACCGAGTAAACATCCAGTAGTAAAGACTAGAGACTCGTAGGTGGAGAAGCGAGATGGAACACTGCATAGATTGTAACTGCGTTGCTCAACGAAATCAGAAATTATTCAAAAGTTTAGTCGATTGCCCGGAAATCAGTTCTCTAAATGCCCTTGCCGATCGCTGTATTCATATAAATACTTCTTTGTTTACTTATATTTATTTACTTTACTTCCTTAATTGATGTAGAAATGACACTTCAGAACGTAAAAATACACCCTTACACACATTCACAAATACATACATACATTAATACATTAATACATCAATACACACATACATACATAATGATCCATCAGGACGTAAAATACATATATACAGTATATGCATTCATACATACATACATTAATTCATGCATTCCATTCATGCATACAAACATACAATACATGCACACATGCATACATACATACTTACTCATTCACACATACATATATAGATACATGCATACATGCATTCATACATGCATCGATATATAAATATATATATATGCAAAGACACAAAGTACGTATAATAGTGTTGACATATAGCATTTATTAACGATTTCTTCTAGTATCAGTTAGATTTCGAAAATCAAGATGCTTATTCGGAGAACTTCTGATAAGGATTAGCATAAGAAATCAATTATCGTATGACTGTAGTTAAGTTTCTATTGTCGCTTGAACTTATGTACAGCGCCCTTTTCTTCGGCCTCGGCCGTGTTACGGCGCTATAGAAATTGTCTTATTATTATTATTATTATTATTATTATTATTATTATTATTATTATTATTATTATTATTATTATTATTATTATTATTATTAAGAAAGTCCCGATGTTCTGACAGGAAGACATATCAATTTACATATCAAAGTTCAGACAGTCGGAAGATATTCCATTAACTCTGGAAATTGTTTGATTGCTTCTGAAATCGTGTAAGAGTTTCAACAGCGCTTCTGAAATCGGAACAGAAGTCACGAGTTGCTGCTGCACTCTTTAGCACTTCCGTAGGAGTGCAGGAACAACTTGGCTTCGGTAAAAAAAAGTCCCAAGGACTGTCTTCTTATAATACGTGGGCATATTTTGGTGACAATAGCGTGTCTTAAAGGTGGCGTTATATGAATGATGGAGTACTTTTGATATCTTTATCTACTGTACCGTAACGATCAGCTGTTAAATGAGTACTCTAACAGTACATCGTCGATGGGAGGATCAGGCGGCGACAAAGCGAACTTGCCATCTGTCTCATATGCCGAGGCTAAGAATACTGAAGTCGTTAACACTGCATGTACAGTTTCACTCTGTGTCTTCATACTGTTCTACCTGTAATGTGTGGGCTAGCTCACACACTTAAGTTCCAACTTATGCTTAGCCTGGACTAGAATAGACTTTACATATTGTCACTGTTGCATCTGAAGAACTCCTCCCGTTCGCACTTCAGCTACAACTTTTGCATGCACAGTTATTTGGAGAGGAACTTAGAAGGTGCTATGTAAATTTCCGGTTATAATACATGTATGCATGTCTCGAAGACGACGATAATTCGAGTTATATGTAAATGTGTATGTAGACATGTAACCGTAATCGTAATTCCGAGATTTCTACAGCGCCCAACGAAAGCGACGTCACGGGGACCAGATTATTCACAGGCGCTCAGTCAAAACAAAATCTTTAGGCAAAAGGGTTCGGTTCCAGTTCAAGGTCCAAGAGTCAGGCAGAGAGACAACGTGGCAGTTACGGTGGGTGATGTTTGGGATTGGAGTAGATTAATATAGGGAGTGTAAATCAAATCTCAGAAGCGTTGTGCATGTGGCTATGTAAGAGATCTTAACAAGTGCATTGTAAATGTAAATGTAAATGAAAATGTATAGGTTTTATATAGCGACCGTATGGCCTCGACCCTACTCGTTTTGAAAGAATTTATCGGGTGAGATCCTTCACCACCGCTTCCACGTCGGTTGAAAATGTATGTTGAACAGAATCAAGTGAAACAGTCCTAGTCATATTCTTTTATTATTGCAAATAAATGAATATATGTGCATTGCAATTGCACAATTGCATATGTATGTACTTATGTATTATGCATGTGCAATGAAATTGTGTATGTAGACTTAATCAAGTAAATCCATTAGCGAATATTCTATTACGAACATTCCATTGCAGTCCTGTGTTATTTCCGTAGACTGTATCAGTCTTCTGGTGGTCAGGTGCAAAACACGTCAGAACAAGAACAAGCGACACCTGCTAGTCATCGCCCAGAATGCAGGTGCGAGACTCGCCAGGGGAGACAACCTACGTAGCAGGAAATGAATTAAGAGGCTGCCTAGAATGATGTGATTAAGACAGCGACCAAGCGAGCGAGCGAATGAGCAGTCGGGCAGCCTGCTAGCTAGTCATTAATTAATTAATTCATTCATTCATTCAGTTAGTCAGTCAGTCATTCAATCAGACAATCACTCAGGCAGTCAGTCAGTCAGTCAGTCAGCCAATCACTCAGTCAGTCAGTCAGCCAATCCCTCAGGCAGTCAGGCAGTCAGTCAATCACTCAGGCAGTCAGTCAGACAGCTAGTCAGTCATTGAGTGTGTGATTGTCAGTCAGTCAGTAAGTCAGTCAGTCAGTCAGGCAGTCAGTTAGCAAATCAGTGAGTGAGTGAGTGAATGTCAGTCAGTCAGTTAGTCAGTCAGTCAGTCAGCCAGTCAGTCAGTCAGTCAGTCATTCTTTCGGTCAGTCAGTCAGCTTTGACAGTCGGAAAATGAGCGAGAACATGGTTTCAAGAGTGCTTGAGTGCATGAGCGAGTAAAAGAGTGCTTGAACGATTGACAGCAAGCAGCCTGTATTTGCAAATGGTAAGTGCATTTCGCGACAGAAAACGGCCATTACACCAACTTCTAACGATTGCGTTCATCTGAGTAATCATCAGTGGAGATGCCAGATTATCGGCTGTTAAAGAACAAAAGCTTTCGCACAAACGACTACTTTTGGGCCATAAGCAGTAGCTTCTAAACTCAATCACCTTAGTAAGACACTTACGCCCCTAGGAAGAGACGAACGGCCATTCAAGAAAAGAATTATTTCAAGCCTTGGAAGCGGGTCTGCAACACTCATACTTGTATGTATATTTCGATTCGTCGTACTGATACATGTACCTCCTGGGATGCGTTGTTGAATTCTAATCCCGGAATAATAATCATCCATGCCATATTTCATGCTCGCTTCTCTAAAACAATTTGAAATATAGGCGCTGTGGAAGAAATGGCGAAAAATAAATGCATTCTTGGCGCTTCCTTGTTTCCGGTCTAGCCATAGACGTTGAGATTATGCCGCGTGTTGCCTCTAGCTGACATCAACTGGTCACGTGGTTAGAGGATTAGGCAAGATGAAACGGCACAGTTTGATAGTTAATCCGATGGACGATAATAGGGAGAATGTATGGCTCTGATATGGCTGGCTAAGATCCCTGAGAGAGCTAATCCGGAAATCTAAGCTCAGCATTTTTCATGGATATTCGAAGATTCTCGACTCTGAAAGATGACTTTAAAATGGCTTAGGATGGCCAAGAAAAGGTTTAAGTAATAATGTTCAACTGTAGCTGCCTTTGATACATAAATATATATATATATATATATATATATATTCTGAATAGGCCTATATTTATATTTTAATCAGGCATGGATCATGTATTAAATCGAATATTTATATATATATCATAATAAAAAATATATATGCTAACATATATATATGTATATATATACATGTATATATATATATATATATTATATATATATATAAACACCTCCTCATTGATTATAAAACCACTGAGGAGGTGTTGCACTTGGTACAAGAAGAAAGGACACTGGTCAATACAATAAGGAGACAAATTAACTAGATTGCTCACGTACTGCGTGGAAATTCTCTCCCGAGGACAGTGATTGAAGGAAAAACTAAAAGAAAGAAGGTTCCAGGAAGACCAAGAAATATGCTGTTGCACCGGATGATGGATAAAGAAGACAGGTCTACAAAGAAGTTAAAGAAAGGGGGACAGAACAGAGAAGAATGGCGTCGTTGGACTCATGGATCTGCCTAAAGGCAGAACACTGGAAGAAGAATATGTTTATATATATATATATTCAGTGCATATATATATTCAATGTATGTATATATATATATATATATATATATATATATATATATATATATATATATATATATGTGTGTGTGTGTGTGTGTGTGTGTGTGTGTGTGTGTGTGTGTGTGTGTGTGTGTGTGTGTATGTATGTATACATTGAATATCAGTTATATGTCGTTATATAGTAAAATATGACCTACGTAATACATGACGCAAGATATTGCATACAAACCGTTTCATTTAAATCTGCTTAACAAACATCGTGATGTTGTTTTGTTTCGTGATTCTTGCTCACACCCCTCTGTGGCCAGTTAGGAGTTAATTAGTCCGTCTGCAAACTGCGATACAGACGAAAACAGACTCATCCAGGGAATTCCTGGTGTCACGCTTGAAGTACTTCTGATCGAAATTCGCGTGGAGAGCAGTTCTGGGATTCGGAACATCCTTTGTTGAATCGATGAATTGCCCGATGACATAAAATGAGCTGGGGTTGGATGAGGCACCCCAGGTTATAGGGGTAATAGTAATCGTAATCGTAAGCTCGAGATTTCTACAGCTCCAAACGAAAGCTAAGTCGCGAGAATCAGCTTATTCACAGTCGCTCAGTCAAAACAAAATCGATAGGCAGGAAGGGTCCGGTCCCAGATCAGGATCCAAGAGGCAGGCAGGCAGGCAGGCAGGCAGGCAGGCAGGCAGGCAGGCAGGCAGGCAGGCAGGCAGGCAGGCAGGCAGGCAGGCAGGCAGGCAGGCAGGCAGGCAGGCAGGCAGGCAGGCAGGCAGGCAGGCAGGCAGGCAGGCAGGCAGGCAGGCAGGCAGGCAGGCAGGCAGGCAGGCAGGCAGGCAGGCAGGCAGGCAGGCACGGTGTGTGGTATTTGAAATTAAATCTGCAGGACAGATAAGGGGAAGGAGGAATCAGGATAGGATCTGCGGATAAGGTGTGTTTTCAGTTTTGAGTGAAAGACATGCGAAGAAACTGCAAGAGGTGAATTGTTGGTGAGTTCGTATGATGGGTCAGATAATTGGTGAGATTATCTACGAGATCCCTATCTAAGTCGGTAAATGACCGAGATAACGCAAACACAGGTGTGGCTGTTACACAGACGCAGAATGCAACTCCAACTGATACTTGTGCTGAGATAACTGACGAGAATGTTTTTGGTTAAATTGTTTAGGGATCGGTTGATAATGACCGAAGATGCTGACACTGAGTCTTGCAAACCTTGAATTCGGTTACAACAGACTGTTACTTAATAGTTACCGTTGTTTAATGTTTTCTACATCTGTCGCTAACAGCAGCAGTTGTTATGCTGTTGTGAATGGAATACTTGTTTGAAATGAGAGGGATATAGTAACGCCTAAGAGTTTGGGAATAACACAAATTGTGGTTTTATCTAATTTGAGGTAAAAGTTCGTTTATATTGCGCAGGATTTTCCTGCGACAGGTCATTCGGAAACACAGAAAACTTTGGACAGTTTATTGCGAAATTTTTGGTCAAGTTGTGAAGACATATTGTCGTTCCTGTGACGTTTGTCAGTGGTGAGGTGGGGAACAAACACCACAAGTGTTAATTAACTTGCCAGTTATCTGTGAACAATTCTCAATGCTTGCAATGTATGTAGTCGGTCCTCTGGATGTCTGCGATAAGTCTAGAAATAGATTTGTTTGCCTGTTGTTGATATAGCTACACATTACCCTTTGGCATATTACACATTACATTGCTAAATCACACTGCAACTGATGTAGCCAAATCTCTCACTTCTGTTTTACAATGTGTGGTTTCCAAACGAAATTTTGTCGGATTCTGGATAGGCTGTTTGTCTGATTCGATACAAATATTTTCTAAACAAATTTCAGATTGGTCAGTTCAAAACTAGTCCTTATCGACTGCAAACAAATGGTTGTTTTGAAATGTTCCAGCGGGCCATAAAACTTATGTTGAAGGCAACTTTCGAGGATTTTTCGGGTAATTGGGACGAAGTAATGTGTTTTTGGAAATTGGAAATGTAGAATCGATTTTATGGGCCGTCATAGTAGGTTGAATGCCATTCAACCAAGGACTCAGAAAGTTCAGGTCCTGGTGAACTTTCCTCGGTCACAAAATAAGAGGAACTGCAATCATTCTTGGAACTTGCTAGGTGTTACCTCTGGGTGTTGCCACAGGTATTTACCTCATTATTCAGATATAACCCTGGCCTTGACTGGATTGTCGAGAAAGGCTCAACCATTTCGTTGGTTAGCTGAGACCGAGAGAGCTTTTGTTGACTTAAAGTGGCGCTTGGCATCGCGCTCCATTTTGCAACCGCCTGACCTCTGACAAACCTTTTTAATAATAAAAATAATAATAATATTTATGGGGCCTTTGAAACCCTTGTCCCCATAAATAACACCGGCTTATCCTTCATCTCTGATTTGGGACGTTGTCTATCTCGCATTTCCGGAGACGCGAGAGACTCTAGCTAACTTTTTCAACGGCTCTCAGTCTCAATGTCGTCGCCTTTCGCGGTACGGTACCTTCTCTCTGCCAGAGCCGGATGATACGTAGCCGTTCCAGACGCTCATTAATGTCTCCGGACTAATTTTTTTTCACCGGATTAATTTTTTCACCACCTGAGGGATTATAACTACCTAGAGTAAAAATAATAATAAGACTTATATAGCGCCATAGCACGGCTGAGGCCGAAAAAATGCCGCTGTTCACGAATTCAAAAATCAACGACAGTCATATGATATTTAAAAATATATGTCTTGAGTCGTGACTTGGATGTGTCCAGGGATGGGGCATTTGTCACATGGTCAGGAAGACTGTTCCACGCAGTGGGTCCGGCGACAGAGAAGGAACATTCCCCGAACCTCGTGGAAGTCCACGGCACTTACAGTTGATTCCTCGATGAGGACCGCAGCCGATATACGTCCTGGTTGTCTGTTTTGTATGACTGTTGTCTCATCTCAGTTTAATGTTGGAGTGTATCTATTCCATGTGATCCACTACATCAAGAGTCCCGTGTCCTATCTTAATCAGAAAGTGAAGGCCACGAAAAGTCTTTGAAATCTAATCTGTTAAGTAACCAATAATCACTGTTTCTCTTGCACCCAGCACTGATAATATTGTTCATTTCTAAACACGTGTTCCTCTTAAGTACGTCATAACATGTAATCATATTTATACATCATAAAGGCACCGGTATTGTGTTTATAGTACTTAGGGTAACCCAGTTTATAGCGGGACTTGTCCCTTGTGGGTGACTTATTGAACGTTAACATTGATTATACTTATAGTATTCCATTTCGGCTTCGGATTGGGCAATTTTTGTTGATTTTTCAATAAATAATCTGATTTGTTTCGCTCTGATCTGATATGAAACGCGCAATTCGTGAATTGAAAAGGAGGTCTTGGCTCTGGACAACACAGTATAGGCGCTTTCAGTGTTCACTTCGGCTCTGCACCCCTTTCGGTGTTTGCCTACACCTCGGACCATAGTCCACTCCGATTCATGAACAAGATGACCAGTGCTAGCCATAAATTGTTAAGCTGGAGCTTGGAATTGCAACAATAATCCTTGGACAATAAACATCGCTCTGGACAATTTAATCTTCCCCCGGGCGATATTACTTTTATTAGTTGAACGTCGACTTGAGGTTAAGAAATTTTGTTAGCCTAAATGAATGGGCATTTGATGTTCGATGTATTATTGTACAGTAGATTTTGTTACAATTTTTGGTGATCTTACAGGTTTCCTTGCCTTCTGGTTTGGGGATATGTTACATACGATATACGGGTTGGTTCCGCGACTTGGCTTTCGTTGGGTGCTATAGAAATCTGGAGATTACGATTACGATAACAGGATAGGACCCTGGGGTTAAGTTGTTCTTCGAGTATACCTGCTGTAAATCTTGGAAGAAATGCCGACCGTATATTCTCGTCTGTTTCAACTCTCTTACCCACCTTAACCTGGCTTCTGGTTTCTCTGACCTCTTGGAATTTGACCCGGCTTTTCCAACGGATTATGATTTTGGATTACGATTTTGACTTAAAGCGACCATCGACTGATGTCTTGGGCATTATTATAACGGCGCTATAGCAGCCTTTAGGTTAGCGATAATTATTATACAAAGGATGTAAAAGTATAGTGTTTATTTCTGGCTCAGGCTGGATGTGGTTTGGTTCTGCGCCGCCGTTTTATTGCCAGTCCCTCTCGAATAGTCTTGTTTTGTCTCATTGCGTTGATAACTTGTTTGGTTCCTGAGAGCCGTTTTGGATCTTTTTAGCCTCTTTTGTCACTGTTTGTAGATGTTGTTTCTCTTCGAGATGTTTCCTCTGGTTTTGGCGCCTCTTGAGATCGAAGTAGTGCTGTCTGTGTGAGTCGTGTTACGGCCTGTAAATAGCTTAGGAAACTTAAAATTCTAACCCAGAATTGTTATATTATTGCAGACCCCTAGGCTAAATGTAACAATACACATGCATAAATACGTAAATATTTATAGTTTACGAATATAACTTCATAAAATACATGTTCATATTGATGAATTATATTCCATTATACGTAAAATGTGTGTACATATGTTGTCTTATAAATATATATATATATATATATATATATATATATATATATATTTGTGTATGCCAATGTGTGTATGGAAACTTCCACTACAAATATGCGTATAATAAGTATGTGTGTATATGATTGTTATGTCATATTTATGTACAAATTCGTGGGGATATCAAGTTACCAACAAGAGTTTCGGGTTGTTATGTCAGAATGATGTTTGCAATCTGCAGTAGAACACAGAATATATATAAATCGGATACTGATTCCATCTGAATGTCTCCTTCCTTGCTGCTACATCGCCATCTGCCGGGCGACGGACGGCGTTAGTGGTGCCAAGCGGTTAGAAGGAAATGATGAAAAAGTTCTGGAACCGTTGTATTGTGCGATGGACCTGTATATTGAGTGTCGCGAAAAGCTCACACAGAAACAGACAGACAGACAGACAGACAGAAAGACGGACGGACAGACAGACAGAAGACAGAGAGGAAATTGGAAATAGAGAGCAAATACAAAGATTGTGAATTGAACAGACGATCGAATGAATTAGACAGACAGACACAGACACACAAACACACACAGACACAGACACACTGACAGGCAGACAGGCAGAGAGGAAATTGGAAATAGACAGCAAATACAAAGAATATGATTTGAACAGACAATCGAATGAAATAGTGAATTAATGAGTGCATTCATTCATTCATGCATGAATGAATGAATGCATGAATGAGCTGCGTCGCCTTTTAATTATCTCTAGCATGGTGCTTCCTTGAAGTGGAAAGCGAAATGACTTTTATAATCGCAGTCTTCTGACATAACTATTCAATATTTTGGATTACTTTCGGCTTAATTACTTCAAATTTAAAAATACATCTTGTATTTATGTGCCTCGTGGTTCTATGTCTCATTTGTATAGCGCCTTATTGTCACGCCACTGTGAGCCTAGGTTTAATTTATATCTCTCAATTTCTCGGTTCGATTGTGTTTTTTCATTATCTGTGTACACTATCACCGTCTGTCTCTTTCTGTCTTCGACTGTCTCTGTCTGTCTTCGACTGTCTCTGTCTGTCTTCGACTGTCTCTGTCTGTCTTTGACTGTCTCTGTCTGTCTTTGATTGTCTCTGTCTGTCTTTGACTCTGTGTCGCTAGGAATATATCTCTTTCCAGCTGTCATTCGTACATCACAACAGAACGTCTGGTTATCTCTCCTTGTGTGTCTGTCTGTGTATCTGTCTGTGTGTCTGTCTGTGAATCTGTCTGTGTGTCTGTCTGTGTATCTGTGTGTCTGTATATGTGTGTTTTGTCTGTATGTCTCTATCTATCTGTCTTTTCCTATCCATATATCACAACAGAAAGTCTGGTTATCTCTCTTTGCGTGTCTGTGCGTCCGTCTGTGTATCTGTGTCTGTATATGTCTGTGTGTATGTGTCTGTCTGTCTGTCTTTTCCTATCCATATATGACAACAGAAAGCCTGGTTATCTCTCTTTGCGTGTCTGCGTATATGTCTGGGTATATGTCTGTCTGTTTGTCTGTCTGTGTATCTGTGTGTCTGTATATGTCTGTGTGTTTTGCCTGTCTGTCTATCTGTCTGTTTGTTCCTATCCATATATCACAACAAACTGTCTGTTTGTCTGTTTGTCTCTATCTTTGCCTTTCTGTCTCCATCTCTTTCCAGCTTATGCCCATATATCACGACACAATTTGTTATGCAATAACCAAACTTGCCACCTATCGCTTCCTTCCGCAAGCCATCTAGCGATGGATAATCAGCCTCATTCCTGATTGGACACTGTCCAGCCAACGTTATTAAATACCCTCGTGGCTTCGACAATCTCTCCTCTTCGTTTCCACCTCCCTGCACCTACATTATCCGTTGAAGCAGCTAACCAAAGGACAATATCCGCACGTCTTCTTCTCGTCGGAGTGCTTTGTTATCTCAGTGGTGCAAAGGAACATAGGCGGCAAACTAGTTTCCGTAATCGTGGTGTTTACCGTGGTGTTTACCGTGGTGTTTACCGTGGTGTTTACCGTGGTGTTTACCGTGGTGTTTACCGTGGTGTTTACCGTGGTGTTTACCGTGGTGTTTACCGTGGTGTTTACCTGTGGTGTTTACCGTGGTGTTTACCGGAAACCGGTACCTAATATTAATATAAATATCTGTATCGATGAGCAATCTGTTATCGATTAGTCAGAATATCAAAAAGAACAATCTCGCTTCGTGTATAATTGTTATTAGATAAGATAAGATAAGATTAGATTAGAATAGGTTAGATCGGACTACATTAGATTAGATTAGTTTAGATTAGATTAGATTTTACCGCGCTAGCTACATCAGTCAGCTTGTGGTTTAAAGACTTTCTTATTTCCCCGGGGACCTCATGCTGGAAGCGCATCTGAGTAGCTTGTTCTGTATGAAGCGCTATATAAGTTATCAAATACAAATACAAAATAAAAATACATCAGCAAATGAGCAGCCCGCTGTAATATGTCTGTCCCGTCTGCTTTGACTGAGTAGAGGTAGAAGAATCTAGATGTAGAACAGCAGTTCTTAAGGTTTCTGTCTAAACCTTCTGTCCATCCATTCAGCTGATATTCAACCAGAAACATTTAACAGGAAATGACCAACTCGTCCTCCTATTGTTTGACAAGAAATGAACTCTGGAACTGATTTCATCTGCTTCTCTCTGAGAATGTTGTAAGATCCTCATGTGTATTTATAATTGTTCGTGCAAATTTATGAAAGTATGTTTTTAAATATACAAATGTATATATTTATGTCCCTGTTTATATGTCCGTACGTATGTCCGCACGTATGTATTTCCGTATGTATGTATGTGCGTATGTATGTATGTCCGTAGGAATGTATGTAAGCACATATGTATGTATGCATGTATGTACCTATATACACGTATATACACGATTTTCATATAAATTACGGTAAAATGTCAATTATTATCCAAATAAAAATATGTCTTATTTCCGGCTGATAATCAATTCCGAACTTCAGAATGAACCTAGGCGTTTCTGCTAAATGAGTATTTAGCAGACACACCTAGGTTTCCCTGACACCTAAATTGCGTGTAATGCGGTATATGTTGCTAAGCAACAGCGTGATTAATAAATTTGTTTCAATTAGATTGAATTCATTCAAAAAATATACATGTACGCGATCGAAAGTCTCCTTCGAGAGCCATGCAAATTCTCAGGCACAGCAGAACTGTGTTGGTCGCCATCGTACAACCGGGAGGCATAACCTCGTTTCGTACAACCGTGGTGTTGGCATTGCTTATTATTTTGTCCATTTTGCCCAGATTATGACATGCGCAGGTGTCTTTCCGTGATTGGCCTGATCGAATAAGATCACTTATTTTATCAATAACTAATTTTTTAGTTAGGTAGAACATCAGAAAGAACAATCTCGCTTCGTGTATAATTGTTATTAGATTAAACTGGAGTAGACGACTAGACTAGACTAGACTAGACTATACTAGACTAGACTAGACTAGACTAGACTAGAATAGACTAGACTAGAATAGCCTAGACTAGACTAGACTAGACTAGACTAGAATAGAATAGACTAGACTAGAATAGACTAGACTAGACTAGACTAGACTAGAATAGAATAGACTAGACTAGAATAGACTAGACTAGACTAGACTAGACTAGACTAGGTTAGGTTATGTTATGTTATGTTAGGTTAGATTAAATTAGAATAGATTAGATTAACTGGCGCATTCGAAAAACATCGCCAATGGTGCAGTTCTAGGTAAACCACGGAGCAAAACCATATTTCGCGTAACCGTGTAATGGCGCGAATTAACTAGCACCACCTCGTTTTGCGTAACCGTGGACTAGGAAACAACCTCGTTTTGTGTGACCATGGTGATGCATCCCATGTAAATTTATTGGCGGGAAATAACCGCGTGGCCTGCAGACGGCATTGCATTTGTTGCTAGAGGGCGACACACGTGATTATTCCGCCATAAAATTGACAAATGGTGCCACCTTGTGTCGTCTTGTTCTTGTTTTTGTTCTTGTGCTTCTTCTTTCTTCTTTCTTCTTTTTCATCATCATCATCATCATCATCATCGTCATCGTCACCAAGGCTTTTAGTTTTTGTAATAACCTGAATGGGGTAAATTAATCCCCATGGCGGATACTAGTATGATTCAGTGACAGGAAGTTCCCCCTTCCGCCGCATATTACATCTTGACGAGAACAGTTCTGCAGGGGGTGGATTGATGTATATGGCTGAGTTAATTTTATTGTGGTCTATGAGAAAAGAGTATAATTAATTGCAGATTTTAATTTGCAATTGTCTCTCGGTTGCGGCTTAATTGGTGCTGCACTAAATCGATTACTGGTTAAGGTATTCTTCATCGGTGCTCTGGCCGTAGGGAGATCTAGACAGGAGTTCAACTACGCTGCTCAATCCGGCTGCTATGTCAGCCATCAATCCACTCGATCTAGACAGATCTAGGAACCCAACGACATTTATTTATTTATTTAAAGCACTTTTATACGTGAGCAATGTCAGTACATTTGAATCTGAGGCGCAGATGTAAGATCGCTAGGGGCCAAGATGGAATCATGCAAAAGCCAGGGTGAAGTAATGAGGAATTTGTAAGTAGGGCCTTTAGTGGTAGATGATTCCAATTGCGAGGAGCCCAGCAGCTAAATCCATGTGATCCTACAATTGTCCTGAACCTGAAGGTTCTTACAACAAACCAGTATCAGAAGAACGCAGGAATCTAGGAGTGCGATAGGGAGTCAGCAGTGTATTAAGATATGATGGCAGGCCAGTATTCTGAGCCTTAAAGGTCGAGCATGCAATCATAAATTAAACACCCTATTCAACAGGAAGCTAGTGAAGACATAAATCTTTTGAATCCTCTGCTGCCACTTCGTTCACATATCTACATCCAGCCACCAGTTCGGCTCATCTGTCCTTCATCGAGTTTGTTGAGAAGTATAATTCACGATCTTTGAACTTATGTAGGAATCTAACTACGCTATTCTTCTCCGTTCTCTGCTTTTCCTACACCGCTCTGTAGCCCAATCCGAGTCAGTTGTCCATAATCTAGTCTCAACTGAACTGAACTGAACAACAGTTCATTGACAACCAACAGTTGGACGACAACTCAAACAATGACACGAACCTAATATTGGGTGTCGAAGAGAAAACTCCGAAGTAACAGAGTAGCTCCTCTATTAGAGTTGGTTAACCTAAATCAAATCGAATTGTGAGGATAGAAAAAACATACGAGATTGCAAGGTGATACCGGGAGAGGCAGTATTCAGCCAGCCAAGAATCCTGGTCATGAATATACAAGTGCGGATTCGACACCTGAAAAGAGGGAAGATCAAGTAAAAAGAACATAACAGAACATGGAAACTAAAGGGAGATAAAAGAGATACCTACAAACACGGCTTGCTGATACAGACGTAACATGGGATAAACTGAAAACAAGAAAGATGGAGGCAGCAAAAAAGATATGCGACAAATGGTCAGAAAAGACAGGAACGAGAAACCTGGTGGACGGAGGAGGAGGTACAGACAGCGGTAAAGAATAAGAAGACTGCCTTTAAAAAGTGGCAGGCAGATCGGCAAGATGATGCTCTAAAAGCAGCATTACAAGATAACGTGTAAGGAAGCAAAGAAGTCTTTCTGAAAATGTGACGAATGCCCCGTCCCTGGACACATTCAAGTCACGACTCAAGACGTCTTTTTAGGATATCTTATGACTGTAGTTGATTTTTGAACCCATGTACAGCGCCCTTTGCTTCGGCCTCGGCTGTGCTACGGCGCTATAAAAATTGTCTTTTCTTCTTCTTCTTCTTCTTCTTCTTCTTCTTCTTCTTATTATTATTATTATTATTATTATTATTATTATAATTATTATTATTATTATTAAAGAAGGCTGAAGCAATGATGCCTTGCTTTTGGCTATAGCCAAAAAGCAAGGCATGACATCAATTATACGAAAAACATAACACCAAATAAGGAGAGGCAAAGATATATTAAATAGCAAAAGCAAGATAGGATAAGCAATCAGTGAATATAATTAAAGATAGACACGGTAAGATGTTAACTGAGGAGAATGCTATCAGAGCTAAATGGAAGACATAGTACTTTGACGAACTGCTAAATGAAGAAAATCCAAGGGAACCGCTAGAGAAAGCCTTCCCTGTGGCAGGACCGGAAAATGAAATTTCTCGCAAAGAGATCGAGATAGCAATTGAAAAGATGAAAAACAACATAGCACCATCAGCCAGTGCAGTCGCATACGCATCTCATTCTTCCCATTGTCTTCATCAGCGCAGAAGACATAGAGTAGATGTCAAAGGAAGCCATTCTTCAATGTTCATTGCCTTGTTCTATATCTCTTTGTAGCCCAGGATGTCAGAATGATCAGAACAGAAGACAGGCCATCGTGGGTAAGTATCAACTCCGTTGTTTTTGTAATAATAATAATAATAATAATAATAATAATAATAATAATAATAATAATAATAATAATACAATGCCGTCGCTTTCAGGGGCACGTTTGGAGACCTCAAGGGAGCCGAGGACTGATGTCGTTTATAACTTAAACGAATTAACAATAGATTTGTTTCATAATTGAAGTGACATGACAATAGGCTTATAATAATAATACTAATAATAATAATAATAATAATAATTAATAATAATAATAATTATTATTATTATTGTATTAATTAAAATGAAACATTAAATAATAATAAGACATTTTATATAGCGCCGTAGCACGGCCGAGGCCGAAGAAAAGGCGATGAAAATGAGTTAAAAATACAAAGACAGACATATGGTATTTTAGGAAGGTGGGTCTTGAGTCGTACTTGAATGTTTCAAAAGATGGGGCATTCTTCACACGGTCAGGAAAACTGTTCCACGCAGTGGGTCCGGCTACAGAGAAGGAACATTCGCCGAACGTCGTGGAAGACGGCGGGACATGAGGTTGATTCCTCGATGAGGACCGCAGCCGATATATGTTCTGTTTGTCTTCTACTCGAATGCAGAAGTCAGAAATATTGTCCGGAATAAAGTCATTAAGAGCCTTGTACTTGATTAGGCATAGTTACCTGCCACATCATTCCGGATTCTTGTTATCTTTTTCACTATCTCCGATTTCGCTGCTGTCTTTTTTCTTCATTTACGCAGTTCTTTAAGTAGTTCCATGCCTTCTGCCCCTAACCAACGAATAGAATCCAACATCCTGAAGTCGAAGTCAACTGATTACATTAGCCTTTTCGACAGCATTAGGACAATTTAGCATCAATTTTGTAAGTCGGGACTTTCAGAAAATTAAGTCTATATCTAGCTGTCCAAGACCCTCTCTCCTTTCCCCTCTCGTTCCTTTCCCTAGGAGAATCATGGCTGGATGTTAAACACGAATAGTAATACCGTTCTTTAACAAGCCTGCGGCACAGAGGGATAATCAACTATAGTCTTAGCCGAAGTAAGCTGATGAGACTCGTTCCTTTGAGCGACTGTTTTCATCAAAACCGATTAGAAGATCAAATTCAGTAATGACACCCAAAAGGCAGTGTGGCCTGAATTCTTGCAGACACAGATTGTCTGAGAGGCATCGATAAAATATAGTCGTCATGACTAACGGATTGCATCTCGATCGTCCAACAAAGATCACACTAGGTGTGGGTAACACTCAGGTCCGTGTTACGTTTCCCAAAACAAGAGTGTTTATGTAGATAGAAATTGATCTAGTTCTTTGTTATCTAAAAGCTTTAAAATAATAATAATAATAATAATAATAATAATAATAAAAATAATAATAATAATAAAATAATAACAATAATGTCATTGATTCTCGTGCAACGCTTTGCGATGTTGCTGACGACAAGGTCTGATTTTCCAGCTATTTTTTTGTTTCTGAGGGATTACACTTACCTCGAGCAAAATAATAACAAGAACAAGAACAAGAACAAGAACAACAACAACAAGAACAACAGCAAGAACAACAAGAACAATAGCAATAATAATAATATACTTACTTACTTACTCACTTAATAATAATAATAATAATAATAATAATAATAATAATAATAATAATAATTATAATGGTGTAGATAAAACTAATAATAAAAAATCCTCTCGCAAAACAAAAGCGTCCGCGAGAAGCTCCAAGGTCCCAGCTCCACTGGAGAGTCAACTTGTTCTCTCCGAGGCCGAACGTCATCTGACCTTTCAGCACGTGACCAATCCCTTCCAAACAGGTAGATGTCTTCTGACGAGGGCCAATGGCACGTCTCCAGCTTCTTCTTTCAGAGATTTGATTCTCAGACTAGCACGGTCCGTACACGGGACCTTAAATGGCGTGGGCTTATTCAAAATGGCAACGATGGTGAAGGATCTCATCTGATTAATTCATTGAAAAATGAGCAGGGTCGAGGCGATACGATCGCTATATAAAAACGTGTAGGCCTACATTTACAATTTCGGAAATCGAGTGTTTAGACAGACAGACAGACCGACACAGACAGACAGATAAACAGACAGACAGACAGATCGACAGACAGACAGACAGTGGCTCTGTTTCATAGATTTGAATCTCGGGTTAGCACAGTCCGTACACGGGGAACTTAAATGGCGCTTCGCCCATTCAAACCGGCAGTGGTAGTGAAGGATTTCACCAGATTAATTCATTGAAGATTGAACAGAGCCAAGTCCATACGGGCGCTATAAAAAAACTTGTCGGCTACATTTACATTTGACATTTGCCATCCGTTCAAACCAGACGACCAATGCGCCGGCATCGGCGACTTCTAGAGGCGGCAAAAGTGACATTATGATGCTGTAAGTCAGGATCGTTGGCTTGAGAACTCAGACAGTTTATGTGTTTCAATAATAACGCAATCTAATTAAAGGCTGCGTTTGGAAGACATTCTTTAACGCGGTTATATGACGCAGACCACCTGCAGGCAGGAAATCACCCAACCGAACCCTTTTGCCTATCGATTTTGTTTTGACTGAGCGCCTGTGAATAAGCTGGTCCCCGCGACGTGGTTTTCGTTGGGCGCTGTAGAAATTTCGGAATTACGATTACGAGCCTTAGGCAGGTTCTAAGCGTTCAGCAAAACTGGGTCGCCGATTTTAAGGCCGCTGAATTCTTGGCAGTGTTTGTTGTGTTACACGTAATAGTTCGAGACGCACTGTCCAACGAGGCCCACTAAACCCTCCGCCAGTAAGTGGGAATTAATGATCACGGAGCAACCAATTTAGTCAGATGCACAGCCCTTAATGGGCTCGAAATCACACTTGTTTACTTGCTTACTATTTTGGTCAGTTGCCATGAATGATGTTACGTTAACGATAGGGAAGAAGTAAGTAAGAAATGCATTTAAGTAATAATAATTACCAACTTCTAATGCGCCGGTGTCTATTGCACAAGGCATCAACCGATGGCACACCAAAACCAAGCCACAATCAGGTCAATATCCAGAAGGTCAGTCCGCACGACAGAGAGGCAGCCTATGGTGGATAAGCAATTTGAAACAGGTAAGTCTTAAGTTGAGAACGAAATGACAGAAGCGACTGAGCAGAACGAACAGACACAGAGAAGGAATCCCAGAATTGTGATCCAGCAACCGAAAATGCTCGTTTAAACAGAACAGGTAGCCAATTAAGGTGGGACATGGGGAGGCCAAGGCCGGCCTTGTTAGATGGAAGCAACCAATCTACGGCTTGCAGTTCGTAATCGTAAACTCCTCATATCTTCGTAATCGTAATAAAAAGATTTCTAAAGCGCCCAACGAAAACCATGTCACGGGAACCAGCTTATTTACAGGCGCTCAGTCAAAACTGAATCGATAGGCAAAAGTGTTCGGTTCTAGGTCAAGATCCAAGAGCCAGGCAGAGAAACAGCGTGGTAGCTATGGTGGGTGATGTTTAAGACTGGAGCGGAAAAAGGGATAAGAGAAAGAATAGGAGTCAGGATGTGATCTGTGAAAGAGGAATGTTTTCAGTTTTGAGTGAAAGGCCAGTGCAGAAAATGCAAGCGGTGGAGCGTGGATGAGTTTGTAGGATGCGTCAGATAACTGTCAATATCAGTCCTAAAATGTTAATCCTGGAAACAGCTTATTAACAGCGCCTGGTCCAACGTAAAATTGTCGATAGGGTATCGTCAAGTTCAGTTCCAAGTCAAAATTCAAAGGTCAAGGATGTTGACAGAAAAAATTGTAAATGAACGTGTACACGTTTTTCTAAAGCGTCGACGGTAAGGTCTCGACCCTGATCATTTTGCAATTGATTGATGCGGTGAGATCCTTCACCACTGCTGCCCCTTTGAATGGGCTGCGTTTGGAATTGGAGCGGTGAGAAAGATAAGAAGAGAAGGAACCGAGATATGAACGTTTGTTTTTAATTGCTGTTTTCAATGAAATGTCTGCGCAGAAATTACAAGCAGAGTAGAATTTGTGAGCTGGTAGTAGTAGTAGTTCCAATTTCAACTACATCTTATAGCATCAAAGGCCGTTGACGTCGCCCTCCTCCTTTATCCAGGCTTGGGACTGGCACTACCCGACTAAAGGCAGTTGGGAGTTTGAGCTGGATAGTTGTAGTTAGAGTAACAAGTTATTCCAAAGAGGTGAAACAGCTTGAGCTAAACAACGATAATCAAATTATAAAGATGATTTGACGGAAGGGCGAAGAAACTTCAGTGCGAAAGAAAAGATAGCTGATCAGGATCGTTGAATTATAAAGAAATAACGAAAGTATGATGGTTGAGAGAGAATACTATATTCGTAGTCACTGGAGTATGAAAATGTCGACAAGCCTCACGACCTTTCAGGTAGTATTCAGTTCCAGGTAAATGTTCCACGGTCTCGGGTAATCCGAATCAAATTTTTATATGCTCATGCACGAATACGATTAGCGTTACGTTCTGAAGCCCTGCTGAAAAGCTAAGCGCCGTACATCACTTTTTCACGAGGCCTGCGTCAAACAGGAGCAGTTATCCAGGGATATCGTAGGAAGTACAAGATCCGGTTGCGGGAAGACCAGAGATAGAGAGAGAGAGAGAGAGAGAGAGAGAGAGAGAGAGAGAGAGAGAGAGGAGAGAGAGAAGAAGAGAACGAGAGAGCGAGAGAGACAGAGAGACAAACACAGACAGAGAGACAGAGGGAGATAGAGACAGAGAGAAAGAGAGAAAGAGAGAGACAGAGAGAGGCAGAGAGAGAGAGAGAAACAGAGAAAGTGAGACAGTGAGACAGTTAAAGAGAGAAGGAGGCAGAGAGGCTGTTACGTTGGGTTACGTGTAGCTTGAGAGAAACGGCAAATGTGCCTAATTGCATGGATCAGGGTAAGATTTCCTGAACAGTTGGAACTTCACGTTTTACAGCTATCGATCTCTACCTTCCACCTTCAATACATAACTCTGGGCTTGCACAGTCAAACGAACACAGGCCCTAGCGAAGTTATCTATCGCAAGCAGCCGAACCATTTGACCCACGATGAATACAAATCGCCATTCCATTCCGTGTGTTAGCAGCAGTACTTCACGGGCGATAATAAGAGCGCAAGACCTTACGATACTTCCGGGTGACATAAAACTTCATGGCGTAAAACATACGCCTTTCCGTCCAGACCCCAATCAGCGACATGCCAGCGCAGGCAAACACGCAGGTCGTCACGCATGCACACTGAGACTTACGACCAATAAAGTCGGCGGCGATAATCGGCACAAACTGTTTGCGGAGTAGCAGCCTAAACGTTTAACGCGCCGTCGAGTCACAATGGCTCTTCCGCCATAGATATATATGGTAGTGTGCGTTGCATGTGTCTATGGGTACGAAACTGTACAGTAAAAACCGAAACCGGTTCTCGAGTTAATCTCCCCTCTCGCGTAACCCGTACACACAACACCATATTTCATGTGCATACGACAACAAAAGTAGATATATTGAAGTAAGTAGAGCGACAGACACAGGTACGGGCAGTAGGAGACAGTGCCACAGAGCCACAGACATTCAGACAGATGGAACACACCAGTTTCCATGACAACGACAACCCAAAGAGATACAAAGAGGTACTTACAGACGGGCAAAGAGTAGGAGACAGAGATGAAGGCACTGGGAAACAGTACCAAAGAGACAGAAACTGAAAGAGGTAGAGGCGGTAGGCACATGGGAAGCCGCGATCCTCTTTGAATGCCTACCTCATCTGAAATCAAAGAGAGATCGATAAATCGCAAAACAGGATCAATGTAAGTTTAGTGGGAGAAGTAACAGCGTTGGATGTTCAAGATAACCAACAAAATCGAAATGACACTTATACTCATGATGATTGTGGTGATGACAGTGAATATAATTACAGTGATAATGTTCATCCAATGGTGATGATGGTAATGATGATGATTATAATTGTTACTTCTAATACTATTACTATTATTATTACTACTACTACTACTACTACTACCACCATTACTACTACTACTACTATTACTACTTCTACTACTACTATTATAATGAGGCATAATGACGATGCTGATGACGACGACGGAGATGAATATGATAACTAAGCATTATTACTAGCTACGATACCAGCAATATTGCAAGCCTTAAATTCACCAGATAGTTAAGCACCACAAAATACAGAGATTATATAAGTTTATATATATATACTTATATCCTATATATGAATTTATGTAATTTGGTCTAGGTAATTAAGAATCTTTGTTGTTGGCCAAATCACAAGACAGCTTGTTTATTGAATCAATAGATCACTTGCACGTTTTCTGAACTCATAACGTGACAGTTTATTGAATATTTCAGAGTTGCTGGGATCCGATACAGTTCTTAATATCGTCAAGGAAGACAGATGTTGATAGAACGGACATCTGTGAGTAGCTGCATTAACGCGATATGTCGTCTGAAATTGAAGCGCCTTAACTCGCTCTATCCTCCGACTATTAAGGTTTGTTCAAAGAAGAATGCTCAAGTTCAGTAAGACGAACAGGAAATATTGAAACTGCTTAAGTCTGAGAAGCAGTAAGCCTGCAGTTTGAAAACGAGAATTAAGCTGCTTTGTGCGCTATTTTCTAGTTATGTGAACAAAGATTGTAAGCTGACATGGAGAATGAGATGTCTCTTTGAGAGATATAGTCATTCGCTTGAAACATTTTCTTTTACAAATTATCCTACCTCACGTTTTAAGATTGTAAACATGAACTTAAAGGCTAGTCAGAATAACAGTTCTTCTACTGCAGTCTTAATTCCCAGTATTTAGTATTTAACTATGTGGCTGCCAGTAAACGTTGCTAATGTTGACCTTACCTTATCTTACATCAGTCGGTTGAAACATTTGACCAACAATTAGCAGTTTCCAATGTTTAGCAACATCTAATGGCTGCCACGACCTCTGACATCGAGCTGAACTAATCTTACATTTCTTTACATAAATTTCCTACAGCATGAGTCGTCTGGTGTAAACAGTGAAAGGGTGAGACAGCTTCTACATCTAAATTTAGACTAAATAGTTTTGTACGCCTACAAAGTAGATAGGATAGAAACAAGTAGAGATAGCTCGCCATCTTGAAAACTCTTTGCCAACATTTTTTTTTCGAGTGAGATTAAATGAAGTAGATAAGAAGAGAATAGAATAACTATCTCGCCAACCTGAAAATTTTTCGACAACATTTTCATGATTTTAGATTTGAAACTGGAAAGACTGTACGGTTGACACTCGATTCCACACCTGCTTTTGCACCCACAGTTTTATAGCGCTATACTGCGCTAATTATGGAGTCATACTATAACGAAACTTCTGCAGAAGAGAACGACCTGGGGAATTCCAGCTACGGGGCAGAGCTACGGGAAAACGCCATCATGCTGATGTGCACGAACGTCATATATGGTCTAATCTGGATCAGCGGTGTCACCGGAAACGGTCTGGTGATTCTCGTCGTGCTCCGTTTCGCGAACATGCGATCCGTGACGAACATCTACATCTTCAACCTGGCCGTGTCGGACTTCTGCTTCCTGATGGGCATCCCTTTCCTGATCGTCACAGCCTTCAAGCAGATGTGGATCTTCGGCGCCGTCATGTGCAAGATCTTCTACATCCAGACGTCGCTCAACTGGTTCACCAGCGTCTTCACCCTGACGGTCCTGAGCGCCGACCGATACCTAGCCGTCTGCCATGCTATTCGGTCCATGTCTTACCGGACCTCCGGCATCTCCCTTGCCGTCTGCATTGGAGTCTGGGCGGCGTCGATGGTCGTCATGTTGCCCATCTTTCTCTACGCCAAGACGGTCGAGGACAACGGGAAGGTGTCGTGCACGATTGAGTGGCCAGAGGGTCAGGTGATAGGTGCCGAACAGGCATTCATATGGTATGCGTTCTGTCTGTCGTTCGCGATACCTGTCAGTCTGATTTCGGTCTTCTATCTGCTTGTCGTCATACGACTGAGAACCACTGGACCCAACAAGAACATGAAAGGTATGACATTATAGGTTTACAGCCTCCTATCATGAAATCAGTTATATCGAAGTAAATTTAAAATACTCCAGGCTGGAAAACTGCAAAGCTGCAGTTTATGTAACTTATTTTTAATTTTTGTTTTGTTTTTGTTTTACTGTCTTTGTTCTTGTTCTGGGTTCTTCTAATTCTTGTTGTTCTTGAACCTATTCTTCTTCTTCTATTTATTATCTATTGCTTTTTTCGTTTTTGTGTTCTTGTCTTTGTTCTTGTTTTTGGTTCTTCTGTTCTACTTCTAATTCTTTTTGTTCTTTAACATATTCTTCTTCTTGTTCTTCAGTTTACTACCTCGTTGTTTTATTTCTTGTTCATTCTGCATGCTCCTGTTGTAGTTCTTCTTCATCTAGTCGTTGTCTCGTTTTGTTTCCAGTTTTTTGTGTTCTTTTGTTGTTCGTGTTTCTTGTTCTTGCTCTTATTTTGTAGTCTGTTGCTTCCTTTTTATTTTCTTCGTCTTTTCTTCTTGCTCTTCTTAATCACATTTGCTTTCAACTACTGCTTCTGCTGACAGTAGTAGCAGAAAAGGGTGTAGTTATAGTCGTAGTAATAAATTATTCTAGATCTACCAACATCTTTTGTTGCTCTTAATAGTAGTTAAAGTAAAACTATCGTCATTATCATCGTCATCATCATCGTTATCATCATCATCAGCAGCAGCAGAAGCATCAGCATCAGCGTCATCATCATCGTCGTCATAAGGATCATCATCGTCATAAGCATCACCATCATCATCATCATCATCATCATCATCATCATCATCATCAGCAGCAGCAGCAGCAGCAGCAGCAGCAGCAGCAGCAGCATCATACTAAGCATCATCATATCATCAGCAGCAGCAGCATCATTAGCACCATCACTTCAACCGGAATAGTGGCAGTTGTTTATTTTGTAATCGGTAAGTGAACAGTTGTGAATCACCTCTTCTAGAAAAACGCATCAGTGGTCTCCAGACCTGACAACACATCAACACAGTTGCATGGATTGGTCTTCGACTTCTGGCCAAATAGAGGTTTAGGCAGGAGAAGCATCTCACTCATGTCGCAGGTGCATGCATGGGGGGCCGACTACAAAGTTCGTGTGACAGTCTGCTTTGTCTGGCCTCTTTCATCACCATCAACTATGTAGCTGTCCAGTTTTTAAACGAATTATCTGATTTGTTTGGACGGTTAGTGGACCGAGTTACTAGAACGTGTACGTTCTCATCGATGGAAGGCATCGGACCACATACATCGGACCACACACAGCGGACCAACCACCTCATTAGACCACCCGCATCGGACCACCCATAGATGAGATTGATTTGGAGCTTAAATTGGCTAAGTTCGCTATAAAAATTGGACGACGGCTATAAGACATGATCGAAGAGAGAGAGAAAGAGAGAGAGAGACAGACAGACAGACAGAGGGAGAGAGAGACAATGACATTTAAAAAAGGAGGATTAGTGACCGATAACAACGAAGATAAAAGACTCGAGGAGACAGAAGGAGGGGAGAAAAACCAGTGTGATATATGACGGATAAAAAATAAATGGAAATAGAAAATGAGGAAGTCGACGAGGATTATTAAACAAATCGAGTGCAGAAAAGGATATGAATAAAGCAGAAGCGGTGGAGTAGAAGTGGGAGAAGAATAATGGCGAAAAGAGGAAGAGAAGTAGGACAGGAGAGAATTAGGAGGAAAAGAGCAGGTGAAAAATATGAGTTAGACAAAGATAAGAAAGTGGATTATAAACAAATTAATATAGAACTGGATGTAATAAGACAGAACAGAATAGAATAGAACAGAATAAAGTAAAATAGAACAGAATGAAATAGAACATACTAGAATGGAATAGAATAGAACAGAATAAATTAAAATAGAACAGAATGGAATATACTAGCATAGAATAGAATAAAAAATACTAAAATAGAACAGAATGGAATAGAATATACTGTAATAGAATAGAACAAAATAAAATAAATAGAACAGAATGAAATATTCTAGAATATAATAGAATAGAATAGAACATAATTGTTTTGATAGTAGATAAGAAAATGACAGTTTCGACAGAAAAGAAGAAAACAAAAGAAGAGACTAGCATAGTTCTAAACAAAGTATACTAGTGAAGAATTGAAAAGAAAGAAACTTAACGGAACAGAAAAGAAATTAACAGAAGCAGTACACAACAGAAGACAAACGACTTCAACAGCAACGTAGGACATATGAAGTACATATGACAAAATATTCCCATATGGGTTTCACATATCCTACACATGTTCAATATGAATGAACATATGAAGCTGATGTGGGAATATTGTCATACAGGCTTCATAGAGTATGTCCTGCATATGACGTTCATGTTGGGGAATTGAAGACATCAGGCTGGCCAATCAAAAAACACTTCCTACCTACAATTTTAAGCTCTGCTTCTAATAACTAACTCTTATTTTGGAACCTATACGACACTTTTGGCATTTGCTTGGAATGAAAGTGACCTGAAACTAGCAGCTTCACCCAGCCGTGCAATCAAATGACATCATTATGTGCTGCATGGATTTATACGGTGACAGTTAGGACCCGTTCAAAGGTTCTGGTAGAAGATTAACGTCATTTTGAGACCTTTTGGGAAAGTTCTGAAGTTCTTACAGAATATCTTATTACGTATAGGAATCTTTACGATGTTCTGCGACCTTTGCAAATGAAATTTCGATTCGCGTGTCCTGCGGCTGACTGCGAAAGGGTATAATCTCTTCGATGCCATTAGAGATGAATTAGGGTTGTCGCGAAACTCGATTATTGTAGCGAAGTGGTGTGCCTAATTAATGAGGCGTTAATCCATGCTCACCTAATCCGTCGTGGAAGGAAAATCCGTTGGCGGCTCGTCTTTTGATGTCTTGTGATCGTGCGACACAATTGCCTCATGCCACGTAGATCTCGTCTGGGTGGCGCCAATTACGACCAGGTAGATACATGCATACATAAGTACATACATGCATACATACATACGTATAATACATACATACATACGTACATAATACATACATACATACATACATACATAATACATACGTACAGACATACGTACATACATACATACATACATACATACGTACATAATACATACGTACAGACGTACGTAGTACATACATACATACATACATACATACGTACAGACATACATACATACATACATACATACGTACAGACATACGTACATACATACATACATACATACATACTTGCATACATGAACGTCATACGTTCTGCGAAGTGACGCATCTTGTCGGTTGAAAAAGATCGTAATCGTAATCCCGAAATTTATACATTGCCCAACGAAAGGCACGTCACGGGGACCAACTTATATTCAGAGGCGCTCAGTCAAAACAGAATCGATAGGGAAAAGTGCTCGGTTCCAGGTCAAGATCCAAGAGTGAGGCAGAGAGACAGCGTGGCAGCTACGGTGGGTGGTGTTTGGGATTGACTGGAGCGGAAACAGGCATAAGAGGAAGTAGGGAGTTTCTTGTTTTCCGTTTTTCGTAATGCAAGACTTCTTCCTATCGTCACGAGATGGCTTCAGAGTCATACACGCAATTCATCGCTCGTTCGTCGATCGAATAAAACACTCGTGTCAGTTTTAATCTGGTCGCGCCAACTATGTGGCTATTGACTCCCGAGGCCAATGACTTTTACGTTAGATGGATTGTAAAGTTCTTCCGATGTATAGACGTTCAGAGCAAGAAGATTGTTGTTTGAACTCGGAACAGATCTGAAAGTCCAGGTTCAGGCTCATACATCCCCGAATAAGATCGGCTTATTAACCCATATATGTGAGCTAGCACAGTTTTTAAATGTAAATGTAAAAGTGTTCTTCTATAGCGACCGTATGGCCTCGACTCTGCTCATTTTGCAATGCGTTAATCGGGTGAGATCCTTCACCACCGCTGGCCGTTTGTATGGGCGCCACACCATTTAAAGACTATTAGTTTTGACCTAATAGAAGCGCAGTCTTGCATGGATCAGAGGTGCTATTTGTTGGTGTTCCACGCGGTGGAGAAGTGCGTGCAAAGCGAAAACAATTGGAGGGAACATTGGATCTGGGTCTCTCAGATGCACCCTTTTAATACAACATTCGTCCTCTGTATTTTTCCACTCCGATGCACTGCATGTATGTATGTATGTATTTATGTATGTATGTATGGATGGATGTATGTATGTATAATGTATGCATGCATGTATGTATGTTTGTATGTATGTATGTATGGATGGATGTATGTATGTATAATGTATGCATGCATGTATATATGTTTGTATGTATGTATGTTTATGTATGGAGGTATGTATGAATGTATGTATGTATGTATGTATGCATGCATGCATGTATGTATGTATGCATGTATGTATGTATGCATGTATGTATGTATGCATGTATGTATGTATGTATGTATGTATGTATGTATGTATGTATGTATGCATGCATGTATGTATGTATGTATGTATGTATGTATCTGGCTATTTATATAACGCCTTTTAAGAGCCTCGGCACCAAAATTAAACTGATTGGTGACAGAGGCACGGTGTGCAGAAACAACTTGCCCAGAGTCGTTGCATGGAATCGAACCCGCAACCGCACGATCATTGACCAAACGCGTTACCGATAGACCACCGTTCCGCACATACAGAACATTACATTACAATAATATAGTACAGTTACACTACACGACGAATCTGTTTTCTGTTAGGTAAGAAGAAGTCGCAGAAGAGGGTGACGACGATGGTGTTGTCGGTGATAACCGTCTACGTCGTCTGCTGGGCACCGTACTGGGTCTCTCAGATTGCCATGCTCTTCGTCGCTTCAATTCCCAGCTGGACAAAGGTCCCCTATCAGGTCATCACGATCCTTAGCTACTGCAACAGCGCTCTCAATCCTGTTCTCTACGCTTTCCTCAGCGAAAACTTCCGCAAGACTTTCGTCAAGGCGTTCCAGTGCGCAAGCGCGGCAGAAGTGAACCGTTCGCTGCTGCCGGAACACGGCAAGGACGACGCAGAGATGAGGGAAAGGGTCAAGGCGACAGGAAGAGGCGGCGCGCCGGCTGGAACAGGAAGCGGTGGAGCGAGGCAGAAGAATAAGGACGAACCGGAGAAGGAGACGCTGATCGCTACAGGAAGTACCGAAATTCAGAGTAAAATCGAAGAGAAAAACGATGAGTGTTGAACTAGACGACCGGGTTCGCCGGTTCAAAAGGTCAAGGTCGCCCACGGTCACTTGACTGTCAAGGTCAGACTCGGTGACTTGAAGGTCATTGTCATTTTTGTCACAGTGTGTTGTGCATAGAGTTGATAATCTGTTTCAAACTACGACTGAACTTTTCCGGGTTCACCGAAGCGTGACGGAGTTGAACAGATGTTGACATGGTTCGTTTATTTGTTGAAATTGTGGAAACGCATTGACATTGGAGAAACGCTTCTAGTTCGTCATTAAATTATTATTATGTAAACATGTAGGCTACGCGTATGTGTGTTTGTGTGTGTGTGTGTGTGATTGTGATTGTAGTTGTAATTGTAATTGTTAAGAAATTCAGAGGTATTTTGTTTACTCTGGTCTAAATGATGTTGAACTTCATTAGCATACACTCAGTCCATGAGCAAACATGCTCAGATAAGCAGAAAAGTCACCACCAATCAGCGGTTTCTCCATCCAGTGTTATAGCTATCACTACGTTAAGAGTTCGTGTAAATAGGGCATAAACATGTCTTCATGTGATGTTGACTTCGACCTGGGCCGCACAGCAGGAGGGACTTGGGGGAACGATTAAGTGTGCAGTGAAAGGACAGAGATCGATGATGATGATGATGATGATGATGGTGGTGATGATGATGATGATGATGAAGATAATGATTATGATGATAATGATGATGAAGATGATGATAATGATGATGATGATGGTGATGATGATGATGATGATGATCACCATCATCATCATCACCAACATCGTCACCATCACCATCACCATCACTATCACCAGCACCACCACCACCACCACCATCATCATCATCATCATCATCATCATCATGGCGATGACTTGCATGATGAATGTCATTCGGTTGGTCAAATGAGTGGAGGTTTGTGATATATATGGGCAGCTAGCCCATGGATTTAAGAAAGGAATGATGGAAGAACGGAAGGAATGCAGGAAGGAAGGTACAAGGAAGAAAGGAAGGAAGGAAGAAAGAAAGGAAGGAAGGAAGGAAGGAAGGAAGGAAAGAAGGAAAGAAGGAAGGAAGAAAGGAAGGAAGAAAGAAAGGACATGTATATGTATATGTATAATTGCATGTTTAATTGTACTTGTGCATTGGAGGTATACTTGTATTTGTTTATATATCTGGGTATATACATGTATGCATATTTTACATATTGCATACTTACGTATTTTTGTATAACTTTGGTTAGTGCTTAGTTTGCTGGACGACGAGTTTCGTCGTTTTTTTGCCGTCAAAAATATGTTGACCAACTTTCAAGAGATCGAGAAAAAGAGGGCGATCATCTAACCAACCGACAAAAATGTTGAAAGGGAATTTCTTGTCCTGTTAGTGGAATTTCAGGATTGACTTCAGTTGAATGTTGCTTAGAAGCGCGGATCGTGACGTGTTTGTGACGTAGTTTTGTGCTTTTAAAAATAAAACTCATTAAAGTTTGAAAAGCCAATTCTGACATCCAGTCACATCCTTGTCCTTTCGTCTGAAAGTCTTGTTTTATATTTCTTCAAATTTCCTGTCAAACAGTATAAGCTATACAAGACGTATTATGGTGTCAATGACCTATGACCTATGACTTCGACTGGGCTTCTCCAGTCGGTTACGAATCTCGATTACGGGTTCACTAAAGCCACCATAAGCTGACCTGGTTAGCTACATTGGTTAACGCTTACGTCAAGACACCTCTGTTCGTGAGGATGCCGGTTCACGTCCGGGTCGTGGCTTATTAGTCAGTGCCTGACTCCTGGATCTTGACCCTTTTGCCTATCGATTTTGTTTTGACTGAGCGCCTGTGAATAAGCTGGTTCCCGCGACTTAGCTTTCGTTGAGCGCTGTAGAAATCTCGAGATTACGATTACGATTACGATTATTTGAGAGGTTTAAATCTCGGGCTAGTACGGTGAGTGCGCGGCGACATTAAATAGCGTGAGTCCTATTCAAACGGGCAGCGGTGGAGAAAGATCTCACCCGATTAATTCATTGAAAAATGAGGAGGGTCGAGGCCATACGGTCGCCATAGAAAAACGTGTATATTTACATTTACTTGAGCCAACACTTGACACCAGTAGCATAATGCAGGATCACTGTGGGCCCATTGAAGGTGGCTTTATGGCTACACTATTCATTGATTCCTTGTGCCTTATAACAAAGACGCTATAGAAGTCATTAGATAAGATGAGGTCAAATGATACCAAACAAGACTAGGAAGACCAGAGGAGCTGACATCCGATGAGAAGAGACCATAAGGGAAAGAATATTAACAGATTGCTTGAGTCGCGTCCACGCAGGCAATCGCTTAAAGAGGATTGTAGAAAACGAACTCAAATAAGAGTTGATTGCTCAATAACAACTGTCATTACCTCAGAATATTGGCTTTGGCTACATTTGCTCAATTGAAATTAATAATATCCGGATGTTTCCCCCGTATATTCCCCTGGTTATTTCCCTCCGGTTTAATTTTCTTGTGACAAACGTCCAGGAGAATTACCCTACGGGGGGAAATTACCCGGGGAAATTGCACTGGGAGTAATATCCTAGATCCAAATTTAATAGCGCCACAAAATCTGCTTTTAAATGTGTTGTGGATTGTTGGTGTTGTGATTTCCGAAAGGTTATTCACGGCACATCAAGGCCGCCGAATATACTCATGACCTATGACCTCAGCGTTGCTATTAAAAGCGTGTAGTCATTGACAAATTATCTTACCTCGTCTCTCCTACCTTATCTGCGACTCGAGCTCCTCTCTCTTCCCCTCTCAGGGTGTCGCAGGCGCCTTAAGACAGTACTGTTTAACAGTGATTTTACTTGTTCGGGTCGGGAGCGACCCTGTTGAGTTTATTCTCTAAGAGGCACTTTAAAAAATCTTTAATTACAATCACAATTACAATTACCTTAACTTGCCTTACCTTAGTCAACCTAACTTGATTAACATTGACTTCCCTTGATTTGCTTTACCTTAGCGTAACTATTTAGGATAATTTGCCGTTGAATCAGAGATTCGATGCTAAGAAAATGGATCAACTGCCTGAGTTTGCACGATCGAAGTAAGAGACATGGGTTTGTCCGGAGACCATGATGTGCCTTGTTTTCGAAGCTCATGAGTTTGTCCTACATTTGACATCATTTCGGCCAGCGTGGAGATCGCCTCCGATTAGTTTCTTACAAGGCGGCGCTATATAAATGCCCACTAACAATTACAACTACTTGCAAAAATGTTGGAGGAAGATCGATTGCACATCTGTTCAATGCGACTTAAAATTATGACTAGGACATGCAATGGCTTTCTAAATCGCAATCGTAATCGTAAATTTCTAAACCGATACTTAAAAGCTAAGCCCTGGACACCAGTTTTCACGAGCGCTGCGTCAAGTTAGAGGGGTTGACCAGAAGTTAATGTGGTGTTGACACAGCAAATGTAGATATTGTCAAAGCATACAATGTTCAGTCTTGTCAAAATATTGTAACTCGCATTGCTCTAAGCTGCCGCATAATAAAGGCGATCGGGAATCAATGTTGCTAGGAAATTTTTTGACAGACGCCTCACTAACAGTTTTTGAGAGATTTTTTATCACCAAAATAATTAACAATTACAATTACAGTCTGTCACAAACATTGATACCAATGAGCTGAACTAAAAAGAACAATAAAGAACAAAGGTTACCTGTTTAACTCCTGGTTTATAAATAGGTGACAGCATTATACTGAGCAAGTCAATTAATAATCTAGAATATAAGAGTAATTAATTTAATCAATGCCAAAGCGTAAACGCGAACAAAAACTTAACTAAGTGCATCATGTAGATGAGATTTTAGACTTGTTTTGAACTGGTGTAAAGTTGGTAAGCTCGTAAGTACAGGTGGCAGAGAAATCCATTTGCAGCACTTTGCTGACGAGATTGACATCACTTCGATGACGCCTTTGGAGAATGGCGTCACCACGTCGCGAATGAACCTCGCTGTATCCGAAGCGTGTATCTTCGTTAGCGATCTCGCTTGATTTCTGTTTATTCTGCGCCTGATTGGCTTACTCGACTGTTCAAGCGCAGGAAGACAAGATCGGTACAACGGATCTCCACGAGACCAACGGTAAAAGGTTTCGCATGTTGGCCGTCCGTCGGCTCCTGCAAGAACAACCAAATCTAATTTCAACTTGGGTACAAACAAACTCGAATCACCCGCCGAGAGAGCTAATCTCGCCCGAGGATATCCTGCTGATTGTCCTTCCGTCTAGGTTTTCGGTGTTTAATATAAATTCTCTTATTATGGTTGCCGAATAGAGTGGCGTTTCCGGCAAGATACGACGGGCAGAGGGAAGCCAGGCACGTTGTGCGTATTTATTTCCTCAATCTAGAAGCCTGTCGAAGCAAATTAGGAAGATTTTTCTTCGGGACTAAAATCCTGTTCTGTCCAATTGTACTCTGAGAAGTCGTAATGAGGACGGCTTCGAAGATGCAGTGAATTTCACAGGGAAATTTTTTTAGACTGTAATGGATTTGTAAGAAAATCACTGGCAAAGTAAATTCCTAAGAAACTCAAGGCTTTACGATTTTTATTATGCACAATAATGGAATAAAATATTAAATAATAAATATTTTGATTTTGCATCACAACAAAGAAATAATAAATGCGACAAGATACATTTCAAAAGGCAGTAAATAACTGAGTAAAAATTCAGTAATTTGTGGAGTAAATAGTAGAGTAATCCTAATCGTAAACTCGAGATTTCATTTCCTTATCTTTTCTTGTGGTTCTGTTTTTCTGTAAAATCACATACAAGCGTGTATGGATGTGTGTTTGCAATCATGAATGCATGCGACCATTCTAACAGCGTCATTAAAAACCGTCTCAGAGGTGTTTTTCTTTGAGGTTAGGCGACATTTCCCATAAGAGGCTTTCGCTGTTAGTCGCTTTCTGTCTCGTTCGGTCGTCTTCGCTGTTTCTTGATCAGCTATCTCTCATAAATAGCAGTTTTTATGAGCTAATTGGCTATCACGATCTCTTCGGCTTCAACGTCAATCTGGGCAGCCCTGATAATGCGCAGTTAGCTTCTGCAAGTCGACCCTGGCTTTTGCTCGAGACAACAGGTCACCAATGATAAAACAGTCACACTGACAATAACACTAACAATAGCAATTGCATCAACAGTAGCAATAAAAATAAACTAACATTGACAACAATAACAAACAACAACAGTAATAATGAAAATAACAATAACAATCAAAATAACAATAACTACATTAGAATTTAAAATACTGTAATGGTATTCACAAACTACCCGGCTTAAGCCATACCAAATTCTATTGCTTGCTGACAGAGGCACTGTATGCACAAACAACTTGTCCAGGGTCGTTACACGGAGTCGAACTCGCAACCGCATGATCACTGACCCAAGGCGTGACCGACAGACAACCGTGGCGCACACATTTATATAGCGCATATAGATTTTTCTAAGTCGAGTTTATATGTAAGCTTTTCGCACGCGTCGCATTCACGAGGGACACGTTTAAGCGAATGGAATATAAGCAGCAACTTTATTTATACACTCTCGGCATAGAAGTTCCTCAGAATCGTAATCCGGGTATTACAGGATCCATCGACTTAGGCGCAGATATGACCAGAACAAGTCAACACAGGACACCATTAAAAAACTGCCATATTGCTTCGGTACTCAGTTATCGATCAGGAAAGGATGGAGGCCTGAGTTGACACGGGATAGTATTCTAAGGCCGATCATCCATCTAAGTCTTAAGAGTGGAAGGCTTAGTTGGCGCCAATGCCATCCAAGTGTCTAGAGTTGCTTAAATTCGATTCATACCTTACCTGTCCCAAATCTGACATCACTAATTCGTGTCGATCTGGAGCGGAACCTAATCTTGTCTGTCCCACCGATTTTACTTTGACGGAGCGCCTGTGAATAAGCTTGTTCCAGCGACTTACCACAACAGCAAAGTCATATGTTGAAGATATGTGAGAGTATGATAATTTCCCATATTGGACAGCTTTTCTCGGGCGCTGTATAAATCTCAATATTACGATGACGATTACCGGCAGAAGGGGATATATACAGCAATTGTTTGATGACATAATACACACTTTCCTTACTTGGCTCTAATTTCCTCTGTTCCGCCAAAGCCCCCCACTCTCGAAGCCGTGCCGACTGTCTCCGATTGCCCTTGTACGTAGAACATTTTGCCTTTTTATCATATATATATATATATATATATATATATATATATATATATATATATATATATATATATATATATATATATATATATATATATATATATATATATATATATATATATATATATATATACTTCAATAACCTTTATCATAATCCCAAGATCGGAGGTGATTTTGTATTTTTTGCATAATATTTGCAAATGCACATCATGACAATGCGGTCAAATTAACTCCTATGAACCTCTGAAGCAGAAGAAAGAAAGATAAACTGGATGCCTGCCGACTTCTCAGGTTGGAAATTCGAGCCATTATCTCGAGCATTGTGTTGCTTCTGCCACGACCTATGCTCACCCCTTTGAGATCAGAGAACCATCAATAGATTATGATGAAGGAAAATCCTGCCTAAAAGCAATTCGCTGTTCCACAGCAACCAAAGATTCTGCTACCATTTTATTTTCAATTTATTGTTTGGATGGTGCAAGTCCTATTGTTAATTTCTTTGAACGCGGAGGAACGAGTTCAAAGCATGAGACTCAAAATAGGTTATCGAGATAGCTGCACGTGAATGATGAGACCTCATTGTTGTATGGATTAAAGACACCTGGCTCAAAACTGTATGATATTTAGTGTCATTATTATTATTATTATTATTATTATAATTATTGTTGTTATTATTATTATTGTTGTTGTTATTATTATTATTGTTGTTATTATTATTGTTGTTGTCGTTATTATTATTGTTATTATTATTATTATTATTTTGCCCGTGGTACTTATGATCTCTCAGGAATTTTGAAAAACGCTTCGGATAAATAAACAGTCTGGGTTGGCTAAATCTCGTCAAGTTTTGGCAGATAGAAGGTGCTATTTTTAACTATTTTAATAATAATAATAGTAATAGTAGTAGTAGTAGTAGTAGTAGTAGTAATAATAATAATAATAATAGTTGTAGTAGTTGTAGTAGTAGTAGTAGTAGTAGTAGTAGTAATAATAGTAATAATAATAACAATAGTTGTAGTAGTAGTAGTAGTATTAATACTACTACTACTACTACTACTACTACTACTACTACTAATAATAATAATAATAATAATAATAATGTTAATACTGTTATTGCTAACGAGAGTGTGAGTGTTATTGTTAGTGCCTATGTGTTTAGCAAGTCCTAGACTTCGGGACGCGTGCTTTTCAGTGCTTTATAACTCCGTTCCGTCTCCAAGTGGAAAGATATTTTTATCTTTTATCAGAAAACTCTCTTCCATCAATTCTGCTGTCGAGTTCTTTCCGTGGAGACGAATGATTTCATTTCCGGTCCGCCTCGATTGGTAACTTCCGCTCACGCGTCGCAGCTTCCGGCCTTTGACAGTTTCATCAAACTGTCATACTTCCGTTGTCAGAACTCACGGAATGCGGATGCTGCGAGTGACCAGAAGTGACCCTGCCCAGATAGTAATCACGAGTGACCTCACCCAGATGCCGAGGAATGACATTCATCCGATAATGATTAATTAAGACGAGGAAACTGATAATTGCAACGATTATTATTATTATTATTTTTTTTATTTTTATTACGATGATGATGATAATGATGATGAATACGAGGTTCATGCAACTGATGATGATGGTAATGGTGATAACAACAACTGAGACGATTATGATGACGAACAAGATAACCATGATGATGATGATGATGATGATGATGATGATGATGATGATGATGATGATGATGATGATTATGATGATGATGATGATTATGATGATGAACACGATGATCATGCTGTCAAAGTTATTATGTACAAATCGGTCGTCATTAGGCAAACACTGCTCAGATAACTAGAAACGTCACCACTGGCGAGCCCCCACCGACGGAGTCCCATCCTACTGACGTTATCCTTGTGATTCTTCTGCTCAAAATATAGAAAATATAGTTTAAATTTAAAACGAGTGAGTATGTAGAAAATATAGTTTAAAACATAAAACGAGTGAGTATGTAGAAAATATAGTTTAAATTTAAAAAGAGTTAGTATCTAGGTGTCACACGTGTAAACCGTGTCGAAACAACAGGTAGTTGAACTCTTACTGGCTTGAAACACGAGGAGCAAACAGTTGGTTACAGACAATTTGAAAATTTTCAGAGTACTTAGTGGTAGTGTGTGTGTGCGTGTGTGTGTGTGTGTTTGTGTGTGTTTGTGTGTGTGTGTGCGTGTGTGTGACTCTTCTAGTCATCTGTGCATTGTTCAATTGCTGAAACACTACTTTCTTTTCTTAGCAACAACTAATATAATTTACACTAGAATAGACAGCGCTTTTGTGGGGTATTTAAAATGCGCTACATCAAATGTCTGGATTAGCATAACAGCTGTCAATAGATAATAAACACCGGTTTCCGTTCATAACAGGCAATCCAGTCCAACATAAATTAATACAAGCCGATATCAGTCATTAACCTAATATAACGAATATCACAAGTCTCAGTTAACAACCTAATAAAACATTCCGCAGAAATAACATCGGTTATATCATCGTTATTCCATTGGTTACGGTTGACATATTATAATCATCAGAGCGTGACGAGGTGCTTCCTTAGAAATCTGGATCCCAGTCGACTACTTCGTCATAGTCCGGTGGAATCTCATCTTTTCCGGATGAATAGTTCTCAAAGTTCGATATATCAGTTGAACTACGAACCTAAGTTTAATCAACCGCAACTTTTGTAAATAACGTAAATAAATAAATTTTACATACTAAGTAAAATTAATTAATAAATATATGTACACACATTGTAAGTAAGTATTTATATATAAAATGAAACTAAATAAAATGCACATATAGTAAGTAAGCAAGTATATAGACAAATTAAAAAAATAAAAATAAGAATCTAAGCATAAGAATCTAACTATAAAGTAAATAGTATTCATAAGTAAAGTCAAAAATAAATATTGATTAATTAATTGATTGATTGAGTGAGTGAGTGACTGGCTGACTGAATGAATGAATGACTGAATGACTGAGTTACAAGCCGAGCGTTTAACCAATCGGCCACTCCTACACGAGTTCCAAGCCACTATCCACACGAAACCATAGAAACGGTTACCATGACTACAGCTACCTGTTAATAACCTCATAAGCTTTGTGCCTGGATCGCCCACGGCCTACCACCTGTTAACATCGACCCATTTTAACAAGGCACCGAAATAATTCTCCTTATGCACCTTTTAAAGATTTACTGGGAAAAGCAGAAGCATGTCGCAATGAAAGCAAGTCTTTGAAGCAGAAGCTTTTTCTATGTCGTTTGCGTGGCATAATTTTTAAACGACGTTTTTAATCTTTCTGCTTACGAGACTCGGAAAAATTCTCTCTTTGGACGGCTGTTCGGCTAATTTACACTCGAGTCATCTTACAATAAACCACATGAAATGGTAAGCTTTCTCTGAAATAAGCGGATTTGTGAAGCCCAAGAGTAAGCCTATGCCCGTTCCCTTAGTACTTGAGAGTCTATTCTTTATCCTTTTTGCATTCATCGGCTTCGTTTAGTTAGCGATGTGACCTGGTTGTTAATGATGACTAGAATGATGATGAGTATTATCACCGTCATCATTCGTCAGCA
>OZ029917.1:2652803-2660303 GCA_964023275.1 Norana najaformis | reverse complement strand
CTATCATATGTTGACCTAATCGGTTTTGTACTTACCTTTGCCTTTGGATTTGTATGTGTACATGAATGTATGCATGTCTGTCTGTCTGTTTGTATGTATGTATGCTGTCTGTATGTAAGTATGTATTTATATACATATACATGAATATAAATATGTATATATATATATATCTATGTATGTCTGTATACATTGTATGCCAGTAATGTATATAAATGTATGTATGTATGCATATGTGTATGTATGAGTGTATGCATGTATGTGTGCATACATACATAAGAGTATGTATGAATGTATATATGTATGTATATCTGTAACAAAGTATGTAAGTAATGCATGTAAATGTATGTATGAATGCATATGTGTATGTATGTATGTATGTACACATGCATATGAGAATGTATGTGTATATGCATGTATGTCTGTATACAGTGTATGCAACTAATGTATGCAAATGTATGCATGCATGCATATGTTTATATAAGTATGTGTGTAGGTACGTAAGTATGTATGCATGTATGTATGTATGTATGTATGTATGTATGTATATATGTATGTGTACATGTATGTATGTTTGTATGTATATGTATATATGTATGTATGTACGTATGTATGCATGTATGTATCTGCGTATGTATGTATGTATGTATGTATATATGTATGTATGTATGTACGTATGTATGTATGTATGTATGTATGTATGTATGTATGTATGTATGTATGTATGTATGTATGAAAGTATTAAGTCCAGAAATGGCGTGTGGTCGTACCAGTTTGACGTATCCTCTTTGGTCGAGCATCATGTTTTCGGGTTTAAGGTCACGGTAGACAATTCCGTGCGAGTGGAGATAATGGAAAGCTTCGAGGACGCATCCAGCATAGAACCTCGCTGCGCCTTCTTCCATGCAGCCTCTGCACAACGTTCAGCTAGCGTCAGCATAACCCTTCTGTGTTTCTCATACTCATCATCATCGTCGTCGTCGTTGTAGTCATCATGATCATCATCATGATCATCATCATCATCATCATCAACAATAAGAACATCAACATTACCACACTCTCCATGACCATAATCTTCATTTTCATTATCATAATCGTCATCATTATCGTCGTCGTTATCGTCTTCATCATCATCATCGTTATCATTAACAGCATCTTCATCACTATCATTATCATCATCATCATCATCATCATCACCAGCATCTTCATCATAATCATTATTATTATCATCATTATTGTTGTCTTAAAAGGAAAATTTATGATATGATGAGCAATACTTTCACCTATAAAATTTTTCATCTCTAGTATTATCTCACTCTTGGTCTATCTCGCATCAGCCAATTATGCCTACTTTACTAACTTGCACTTTGTTTATATTTGGGCGTCAAACAAATGAATTGTTTACAATTACGACTACTAACGTGCTCTTCATAATGGTAAACAGTTCGCCTCCCAAGCATCCTTCGAGAAGCATATAGAGGTATTTATCATCTTTCATTGTTCCATGCAACCTGAAGATTTCAAAATACACATTTTATAGGTTTTAACGGAGCTATATAAATGCATACATACATATATACATACCTATATATACATACACATACATACATATACATACATATATGCATAAATATATATACATACATACATGCATTTATACATACGTATTATACATAATTACATACATATCATATATAAATGTATACATACATTCGTAGATATATACATACATATTATACATACATGCATACAGAAATGAATACATACGTATACATATACATACATACAGACACACATACATACATGCATAAAATGAGCTTGAAAAAGCCTGTAATGATTGATCGACCATCAACCCCATATTATTATACTTCCCATCAATCTCAAAGCAATTGATATATCTAGGATAACTGAATTGTAGATCCAGTTCAAAAGGTCAACCCAAAGGAACAGCTGAGTCTTGATTAGCCTATTTCTAGATTGGATTTAGGCAACAGTAGGCCTAACGAAGTTTGATCGTTTGCAGCCTAAAACAAGGATACAGGTGCAAACAAAGTTGGAAGTATGTGACCCATAACTCATACGAACGTGTAATTACTGATGCAAAGGGTTTAATACATAACAAACTGACAATCTTTAGCGTGTTTCTTAAACTGGTTGAGGATGGGTAATTTTATACAGACAGACAGACAGACAGACAGACAGACAGACAGACAGACAGACCTGACGATGAAGTCTGATCTGCATTCGGCTAGAATGTTCCTTTCGTTGAGCGTGTGCTCCTCTTGATGGGTCTCGATCAGGTGATGTTTCGTTAGGGTCTTCAACGCGAACGATCTACCAACTTCGTTCTTCAGCTGAACCTAATACAGAAGAACAGAAGAACAGAAGCCAAGAACAACAGATGAACAACACTTCTCTCCTTGGCATTTAAAACAACGGCCTCAATAGATCTCTTTCACATCTCGGATCTCGATTCTATCCGTCTAACACGTAGACAATTGAACAATAGCAACAACAACAATAACGACAATAACACTAAGAACAATAACAGAGATAGAGAGACAGAGAGATTGAGAGATAGACAGAAAGAGAGAAAGAGAAAGACAGACAGAGAAAGAGAGACAGAGAAAGAGAGACAGAGAGAGAGAGAAAGAGAGACAGAGAAAGAGACAGAGAAAGAGACAGAGAAAGAGAGAGAGACAGAGAGAGGGACAGAGAGATAGACAGAGAGAGACAATTTAACAATAACAACAACAATAACGACAATAACAGTAAGAACAATAACAGTAAGAACAATAACAGAGACAGAGACAGAGACAGAAAGACAGAGAGACAGAGAGATTGAGAGACAGAGAGACAGACAGAAAGAGAGAAAGAGAAAGACAGAGACAGAGACAGAGAGATAGAGACAGAGAGAGAAAAAGAGAGAAAGAGAGAGAGAGAGAAAGAGAAACAGACAGAACAGTAAAGCAGTAAGGTAAAATAAACATAAAATAAGACAGTTAATTTATTCATTCCAACATTCCTTCTTTTGCTTCGCTCTTCCTTTCTTCCTTCCTTGATTCGTTTTTTCTTTTGTTCATTCATTCATTCACTTATTCCTTCTTTCTTCTTTTATGCATTACTTCCTTCCTTCCATTTTTCTTTCCTTCCTTCCTTTGTTCCTCTCTCCTTTGTTTTTGTCTTCATTCCTTTCGTCCATCCTTTTTACTTCCTTTCTTCCTTTATTCCTGTCTTCTTCTTTTCTTCCTTTCTCCTGCCTTTCTGTTTTCTTCCTCCTTTTCGGTCTTACTTTTTTCCTTCCTTCCTTTCGTTCTTCCTTCCTTCCTTTCCTCATTCCTACCTTTCTTTTCTCCTTTTCTTTCTATCTGTCTTTCTCCATTTATGTCTTCCTACATTCATTCATTCATTCCTTTTTACCTTCCTTCCTCCCTTTTTACCTTCCTTTCTTCCTTTTACCTCCCTTTCTTCTTTTTTACCTTCCTTCCATCCTTCCTTACTTTATTTTCTCTTCCAACTTCATTCATTCATTCATTCATTTAAAAGTGGTCTTACTAGCTCAACTTTGCTGAATCCTCCGACGCCAATAACACCGATAACGTTGATGTCGGACAGAGAGAGGTCGGGAAATTCCATGTCACTCAGCACACTACTTCTGCACGTAGAAAATAGAAAAAGAAAAAGCTAGACATATAAAATGTTCTCTTTCGCCAGAGCTGCGCTGGAAGCACTTCTAAGCATATTCAGCATCTTTGCTAGTATAGGTAAGTACAGGTAAGTATAAAGTGACGCCACAAGTGTTCAAAAATATCTATATACTGTAGATCTTGAAGGGACGCTGTGTAAATGTTCCGAATGACTGAATAATTGAACGAATTTGAAATTGAATGAACTTCCTCTTCCCCTTATCTCACTTTCCGATTCAGTTCCAAACACCATCTACAGTAGCCGTCTGACTGTCTTCCTGCCTTACTCTTGGATCGAACCCTTTCTGCCTGTCAATTTTGTTTTGACTGAGAGCCTGTGAATGAGCTGGTTACCGGGACTTAGCTTTAGTTGGGCGCTGTAGAAATCTCAAGCTTACGATTACGATGAACGTAAGAACGAACTTGCATACATCTAGCCACTTCATAGATTCGTAGCATCTTATGAGTAACTCTCATGAGGGCTGCGTTCTCTAGCCTGAGCGATGCTTCAGTTGAAAAGCTCACCAGTAAGCATCAAATGTTCAACCAGCTGGAAAAATCACCTCTGACAAACTATCGCACGCGTGGAACCCATCCATAGCAAACACTTGTCATCGTGTTCAAAGTTCCTCTTCTGCGTTGCAATGGAATGAGGATAGAAATCTTTTAAGTAATTGGTGCAAATTACAGCATGCTTTTCGTATCAGCCATTTTTCTACACTTTGTAACGAGAGCATTATCAAATATTAGTTTTATTGAATTTCATTGTATGTTATTACATTGTATTCTATTATTTTGTACTACATTGTATTTTGTTGAAATGCATTTCATCCGTAGTCTGTCTTCTGGTCCTCGTGGCTGCGTGGAACTCGACTGGTTTTGTCCAAGGGATTTTGACAATGGGATGGGGTCTTACTTAGAAGCCGCCGTGTTGCATTAGACAGATAGACAGATAGATAGATAGATAGATAGATAGATAGATAGATAGATAGATAGATAGATAGATAGATAGATAGATAGATAGATAGATAGATAGATAGATAGATAGATAGATAGATAGATAGATAGATAGATAGATAGATAGATAGATAGATAGATAGATAGATAGATAGATAGATAGATAGATAGATAGATAGATAGATAGATAGATAGATAGATAGATAGATAGATAGATAGATAGATAGATAGATAGATAGATAGATAGATAGATAGATAGATAGATAGATAGATAGATAGTTAGACAGATAGATAGATAGACAGATAGATAGATAGACAGATAGATAGATAGATAGTTAGATAGACAGACAGATAGATAGATAGACATATAGATAGATAGACATATAGATAGACAGATAGATAGATAGATAGATAGACAGATAGACAGATAGATAGACAGACAGATAGATAGATAGATAGATAGATAGATAGATAGATAGATAGATAGATAGATAGATAGATAGAAAGATAGATAGATAGATAGATAGATAGATAGATAGATAGATAGATAGATAGATAGATAGATAGATAGATAGATAGATAGATAGATAGATAGATAGATAGATAGATAGATAGATAGATAGATAGATAGATAGATAGATAGATAGATAGATAGATAGATAGATAGATAGATAGATAGATAGATAGATAGATAGATAGATAGATAGATAGATAGATAGATAGATAGATAGATAGATAGATAGATAGATAGATAGATAGATAGATAGATAGATAGATAGATAGATAGATAGATAGATAGATAGATAGATAGACAGACAGCACTGGAAGACGTAGAACAATACGAAATGTGATCAGTAGCTTACTGTCTTCGCCCGTTGGAGTCCATCGAGACTCTTTTGCCGTTGTGATTTCCCTCCACGAGTTCCGCATAACTCCTTAAAAGTGAGAAAACTTCATTTAAATGTAAATCAATGTAAATGTATGCGGTTTGCCATAGCTAACACATGGCCTCGACCCTGCTCATTTTTCAGTGAATTAATCGGGTGAGATCCTTCACCATCGCTGCCCGTTTGAATGGGTGCCACGCCATTTAAGGTCCCCGTGTACTGACCGTGCTAGCCCGAGATTCAATTCTCTGAAATACAGCCACTGTCGGTATGCGAACCGGCATCCTCTCGCCTAGGGGCGCCTTGACGTACGCGTTACCCAATGTAGCTAACCAGGCCAGTAGAAGAGTAAAGCTGTTCATCACGCCAAACTGTAATGTATTGTCAATTAACAGGAATTCTTACACCGCATTTTTATCAGACACATTTTAATACAGAAAGGAATGCTTCGACTCGAAACGAATAAGTTCATTCAAATGTTGATGTCAGGAAAGTTCAGTGTTCCCGGTCAGAAGATAACGCTGATCCAGGCACATGTATGTATGCATGCACACACATATATATATACATACAGACATATATACATACACACATAAACACATACAAACAAACATACATACATATATTCATTTTATTTATTTATCTGTTTATTTATTTAAAGCACTTGTAACGCGCGCAATGTTAGTTCACCTGAATCTGAGGCGCGGATATACATACACAATTACATGCATGCATATATTCATGCATACAAAGCCATACATACATTGTATACTCGAAATAATCGGAATAATTTCCATGCAGAGAATCCAGTTATACTGTAATTGAACTTACTCTCGATCGAGGATCAGACAGTCAGCCCCATCTGGTTCTCCGGCGACAAAGTTTGACGGTCGAATTTCTTCGCTACAAGAATTGTAGGTCAGGTCAGGTCAGGTCAGCTCATTTCAGGATATACATGTTGAACACTAGACCTAACAATAAGCTTTTAAATAGGCAAATGATTATTTAACAATATGCTTAATAATAAGCTTAACAGTAGGCAAAACATTAGGCTTGATAATAATTCATTTAACAATAGGTGCATCACTTAGCTTAACTATAAGTACATGACAGAGTTAGACGAAAGAGAAGGAGAAGCTTTTGGAGAGAACAGAAATGAGAATGCTGCGATGGATACTTGGAATCTCACTGAAAGACAAGAACAGGAATAAGTATATCAGACAGATATTGGGTGTGGTATGTATATTTGACAAGGTACTAGAAGCCAGGCTGAGATGGTATGGTCATGTGATGAGGAGAGAGGAGGAAAACTGCATTAAAAGAATTATGACAGCAGAGGTTTACGGACGCCGCAGTCGGGGACGACAAAAGAAGAGATGAGGAGACATGATTCAGCAAGACCTAAAGCTTCCCAGGCTGACGAAAGAAGATGCTGAAGATAGAAACAAATGGAAAAGAAGGATTCGTATGGCTGACCCCTCCCTAGGAGGGATTAATTCAAGTCAGAAGGAAGAAGAAGATTAGGATAGATTTAGCAGCTGGCTTAGCAACAACACGCTTAACAAATACGTTGTCAGTAGGTTTCTGCTTTAAAGTAGTGCTGCTCTGCGTGCAAAATACACATACGCTTCGAGGGCCTTCTCTCCAAAGAAATCTCCAACTTTCAGAGCTCGGACATTTTTCGGATTTCTCTCCGTGGGTTCTTGTCTCGTTTCAATCACCTGCAGAGGAGCAAAAGCATGCTGTCATGAATCAGTAAAGTTGGGGAGGTGCCGGAAATGGACGAATCCCAAGGTCCCGGACACGTGGCTAGTGTGTCGCAGAACTCACCGTGTGCCCCCAGCTTATGTAAAGTAAAGTATCCCATATTCCACAAGTGAGACGTAGGGGAAGCGCTGATTTCCTTTTCTTTATGCTCTTGAACCGGCAGTGGACGAATCCCAAGGTCCCGGACACGTGGCTAGTGTGTCGCA
>OZ029917.1:2630303-2647803 GCA_964023275.1 Norana najaformis | reverse complement strand
CCGCGCCTCAGATTCAGATGTATTGACATTGCGCACGTAACAAGTGCTTCAAATAAATAAATAAATAAATAAATAAATAAATAAATAAATAAATAAATAAACATTAGGTAGCTTTACCAAGACACAACATACAGTGTTTAACGACATCTTAAGGCCGCCAGGTTAGTTGCCTGCATAACTCTCGCTTTTAAGCAGCGTTGCGGAAATCTACTTAAGATTTATCTAGTCGAAAGACTCAACTAACGTGCTGAGCCACGCAGGGAGTGCCATGAGCTCGGTAAGCTAACCTGGCCGCGATATCGTTGGTTAATCAAACGCCTGTCACGGATCGCTTTGCAAATGGACCGTGAAAACCGCAGCAAACCGTGGTATTGTGAAAACGATAAAGTAGATCGAGTATTCATCATTCACTTCATTATCGTGACTGCACAACGAAACTTTCTTTCCCTTCCTACCAGTCGTCCTCCATTCCTGCACATACAGACTTACTTACATACATACGTACGTGCATGCCTGTTTGCATGTATCCATATACTTAATATAGCGCCTTTTCGTTCAACTCAAAAACGCGGTACTTTGAAAGTACTATGGTACTTTGAAAATCTCTGCTGAACAGAGCCAGAGTTAACTGTTTATGTAGCCTATATACTTGTTACTGTATGTATGGATGCATAGGCAAATAATTACATACATATATGATACGTGTATTTACTTACGTATATATATATGGATATATATATGTATGTATGTACGTGCTGTGCATTCGACTGTGTTCTGAAGCCATTTTCAAACTGCTTTAACACGCACTTGTTTAGATCAGTGAGAAAGCAGCGTGTGCGATACTACTGAAAGGAATCTTAAAGGAACCATAAAAGAACCTTAAAGGAACCTTAAAGGAACCTTAAAGGAACCTTAAAGGAACCTTAAAGGAGCCTTAAAGGAACCTTAAAAGAATCTTAAAGGAACCTGAAAGGCGTTATGTCACTTATATCGAACTTCGATCTAACTGACATACCACCTATCAGGTTCCTTTTAGTATCGAAGTTTGATATAATTGATATAGCGCATTTTTGGTTCCTTTTAATAACTGAGCTGTCATTGAAGCTGCAGCGTGATCCATACTCATTCGGACATAATAGAAAATTGCAAGACATCAGTTGAATTTTGCCTCTTCCAAATTTAGCCTTTAGCTATGGGCTATAGGAAGTGCTTCTCTCTTGAACCCACTCACAAAGAACATCTCCTGAATCTTCCTTTCAATCCACTGACCCTATGACTCAACGACCTTACCAACATCCTATTTCACACCACTGACAATTTTGTGCCATCTGCTTCTGTCCCTCGTCTCTTGTAATAACTGGTCGCACGACAATTCATTCTACAACAGTACTGTTCTTGGCTCTGCTCCCCTTTACCTCATTCAGTTCTGCACTTTGGTCTTCTCGTTGCCGGGCCGTAGTACCCTTTGCTCGGCCACTCAGGATCTCCTGTTTATCCCTCGCATGCGAACCGCTGCGTCCCAGTCCATAAGCTTTGCCTACGTTGGTCCTACTTGCTGGAATCGTCTCCCTGAAGAATTGCGACTTGAGCTCCTTTCTCTCCCCTCTCAGTATTCCGCAGGCGCCTGGAGACTGTACTGTTCAACAATGATTTTACTTTTTCGGGTCAGAAGCACCTCTGTTGAGTTTATCCTCTAAGAGTCGCTTTATAAATCTCAAATTTCAATTACAATTACAACTTGATGTTGCCGATCCATGTCATATTGAGGCCTTGCATTAATCTTACAACCAGGCTTCGGTCGTTAATTGGCTCATACTTAATGAGGGTTCCAGCCGCTCGATGATTAAATGGCAAACAAGGATAGTGCAAACTTCGTATATTCCAAGGTCAAAAGATTTGTCCAGGGTATTGGCCTCGTCCTGAAGCCATAGCCCATCCCGTTTATATGCAGCGTTCAAACTGTTACTCTAAAGTGGACAATAAACTATGAGTAACTCACTAGTGATTGATCGTCTACCTCAGAAATACAGCTTTATCAGGACACTTCACTTCACTTCAGAGGCAAGTGAAAGGTAATTCGAAGACGATCAGATTACTCGTATCTCCAGTGGCCCTTCATCGGCCAATACTTAGACGGTCATCGCTGATAAGGAAACTTAGGTTGGTATGCACTTAGAGGATAGTCCGAATTGCGTTTGCATAACTCTGTCACATGCATCATACGAAATCATATACAGAGATACAGATAAAGATACATACACAGATACAGATGCACGTACAGATCCAAGCATTGATTATGGTAAAGATACAGAGACTGATGCAGGTAGGGATGTAGTTACGATATACTTAAGAGGCACTATATTAATTGGTTAGGTAACTTACAGTACTTCTAAACTTGCTTTCAATCTCAGTGCCTCTGGGTGGAACTGGAGTTGACAATTTTTGTCGATCCAAGCACCTCATAATGCAAGATTGATGTTGCATGATAACATCACTAGATGTCAATAGATCAGGTAACATCACTCTAGATGTTAATAAATCAAAAAGATATTTCATCGTAATCGTAATCGTGATCGTAAATTTGTAAAGCGCCGCTTCAAGGTAGCCTCATCAGAGGCGCTCCCGGCCCCTCCCAGAACTGGGGAATAATACGGTCTTCAAGTGCTTGCAGAAGAGTAATGGGGAGAGGGAGAGAAGCTCCGTCGAAGGTGGCAGGTAAGTCATCCTAAGAGACAGGGCCAGCAAAAGCAGAGCTGCGGCGCTGAGCGGTGGCAGGTCGAACTAGAGGAATTTACCTGGACGACTTTGCGACCTTCTTGGACAGGTTCTGACTAACTTCCTTTTCGCTGGAAGCCAGTTCCTGTCCGGACTCAGCAGACACCCCGACGGCTCGTTTCCGTTTTTCTTCGGATGTCACGGACCCGCTGGAGTGGCGGAGTGGCCTCATCACGCTCTGGTACTTGTCCAGCTTGCTCGTCAGTTCTTCCGTCTTCCTCTGGTGGTGCTTGACGGACTTTTCCAGGTCACGAATCGTCTCATCCCTCCGTCGTAAGGTCTTTTCCAGGTCCTTGATGTGTTCATCCTTTCGACGGACCGTCTTTTCCAGGTCACGGATACTTTCTTCTTGTCGACGAATGGTTTTCTCCAAATCTACTGCGCTGGTCATTGCGATCTGTGGAATCCAGGTGGAAAAGTCAATACCAGAGTGGATTTGACGCAGCAAATTGTGAATTATTAGATATGGGTTCCGTGTGAATTATTTTCCTACGCGACCTTCATCTGAGAGAGAAGCGAAGTTATCTACAAGTTAAAAATGAAAGTAAAACGCAGGTTAAGAATGAAGGTAAAACACGAATAAAGGTAAAACTTAAGTTAAGAATGAAGGTAAAACACGAATAAAGGTAAAACTTAAGTTAAGAATGAAGGTAAAACGCAGGTTATGAATTAAGGTAAAATGAAAGTTAAAAATAAAGATAAAACGCAGGTTAATAATTTATTTTTATTTATTTATTAAAGCACTTGTAACGCGCGCAGTATCAGTACACCTGAATCTGAGGCGCGGAATGAAGGTAAAGCACAGGTTAAGAATGAAGGTAAAACACGAATAAAGGTAAAAAGTAAGTTAAAAATGAAGGTAAAACGCAGGTTATGAATTAAGGTAAAATGAAACTTAAGAATGAAGGTTAAACACAGGTCAGGAATAAATATCTGCACAAGAGCCAGGTAAAATTCGAAAGTGTAAATCTTCAAAATATGAAGTTATGTCATTTGTCGAATCTAGTGACTTTAAAATAATGATCCCTGTTTTCATTGGCAACGGACCAACTTCAAGAACAATTGTCTGATCCAGCTCATATAGACAAGATGGGGAATCCAGACCACGGATCAAATATAGCGCTAGGTCGCTGGATAAGTTCCTACACCAGTGGTGATAAAAACTGTTGCGATGTTCTGTGAAACTCAACTCAAATACTCGATTTAGTCCGTGTTACTTAGACGGACTGATTTTTAAGGCACGTCTTCCTTTCACTTTTGTGGCCTGGTATTTGAATGAAACTAAGAAATCGTTGAGCTATGTAGAGTAAAGGTTACCCTACGAAGAGACTGATGTACGTCTTCGCGATTCATCTTTACTTCAATACTTCAATCCTTAGACGATATATGGGCTAGTCTAATCTAGCGAATTCTATAGCGCCGCTATTATAATGTATCAAGCGTTTAAAGCAATGAGCCAAATGCTTATTGTCTGTAGGAGCTCAGGGAAAATTCCCTCACCTGCTTCAGACTATTTCTCACTGAAGATATTTGTTCTTCATGCATTTCACTCCAGCTAATAAGTCTTTCTGCAAATTTTTCTTTCTGTCTCCCACTGAAGACTCGCTTTCTCCATACAAATGTAAAATATAAATGTAAATGTGAATATAGAAAGTTTTCCATATCGACCGTATGGCCTCGACCCTGATCATTTTGCAATGAATTAATCGGGTGAGATCCTTCACCACCGCTGCCCGTTTGGTTGGGCGCCACGCCATTTAAAGTCCCCGTGTACGGACCCTGCTAGCCCGAGATTTGAATCTCTTAAATATAGCCACTGTCTGTATATAAACCAGCATCCTCACGCACATAGGCATCTTGACGCACGCTTTCACCAACGTAGCTAACCAGGCCAGCAGCTTTCCTCTTGTGCGCAGGTATTCGTGTTGTAGGAAGAGTGTGAATGAGTAAGTCAGAATTTCTTACCTTATTATATCAATAGAAAGCCGAAATAATCCTTACTTCTGCCTGGAAACAGATTCGTTCAAACTGCTTATGAATGTTTTCAATTTTGCGCAAACCGTGCCTTCCTCAGAACGGTTAACATGCGAACATTGTATATCACCCAGAAATACACAACTCATCAACAAAAGCGCCTTAAACACCTGCCCTAGTTTGAGTTGACACAGCAATCGATCTTCTTTGCTTTCCTCTTTAGATTAAAAGCCAAATAATACAGTTTTCGAACAGACAAATCCTCTGTCTCGCTCTCTCATCGGAAGCGCGAATATCGCCTCTGTGTTGTAAGTTATTTCAAAGATATCAACGATACGACGCCTGATAAGTCGATTGGTGGTAAAGTTCAACTGTGCTTCGATGACTTCAAACATGACGTCCAATTTAATTGAATAGAATAGCCGACCTAGTTCGTATCATGCTGTTTACTTAGTACTCGGCCCATTTATCATGCTGTTTACTTAATACTCGGCCCATTCTCCAGCTTTAAAAAGGTCATTAATATATCTTTAAACACTCATTTCCCTACTGTCGTTTTCCTTTATAATTGAAAGAGATTCATCTTATATATACTGCTAATAACAACAACAATAACAATTTCTACTTCACTGCGAAGTTATTATTTACCTACAGCCTGTCTGGAATGTTGAAATCGGCAAATAAAGTTATTAATAATATAAAAATATTAACAATAATAATGATAATGATGATAATAATAATAACAACAACAACAATAATAATAAAATTTAAAAAAATATTATTATTATTATATTAATATTTTACTAGTCTCCGGATATTTTTCCTCTCCTGAGGGATCATATGTACCTCTGGTAAAAAAAATAATACTAGTAACTCAGCCAGGTTTTCCAGTGTTTCCCTGCATTAATCATCGCATACTGAGACAATTGGGTCAGATTATACAGAGGGGTCTATAATCCATCATCAACATAAATTCGAATGACCATCAGTATATATTTATGTATGTATCAGAACACTTAATATAGCGCCATTTAAGTATCTCACGAAAGCGCTATCTTGCAGATCTAAGCAAGTACGTTTTAAGACAGTGGATTCTGGCCTCACCCCAATTCCAGATGGTGGATCTGGTATGAGACGAGTTTCATCGCTGGCTTCATCAGCTTACCCGACCTCAGCCGCAACCAGTCAGGAACTCCAGTCTCCCATACGTTGAGAGGAGATGACTGTTCTGGTGTTCTGCACATGGGTATATTTTATACCAACTTCTGATCATCACGGTGATGTCTAGTCAACATTCTGGTCACCCAGGATCAAATAGGTCTAAATACATTGCATACTGTCCTAAGTCTCAGTGTAATTTTGAAGCACAGGTTCGATCCTTAAGCCTTAAAACATGGGAAGAAGTTGTTAATAAAACGAATTCCAACACATCGTACTTATTTATAAATAAGCTAATCGGCGCTTTTGATTTCTGTTTTCCTCGCATAAGTAAGCGCCAGCGTCAATATAGAAATGAATTCAATCCGTGGATAACCTAATCACTTATTAAATCCATTGAACAACAAAACAGGTTATATAAAATTCTTCTTACACCTAATAATAAGGATGTTCTAAATGGTTATAAAATATATAAGAGTAAGTTGATATCTCTTTAACGCATAAAAGAAAGGCGTTAATATGCTGCCAGATTCGATGCATATAAAGATAATGGAGGACTATAAAAGCGGTAGTAAATCGTACTAAACAAAACAGCCTACATCAGCCCCATTTATGTGAATAATGAACTCGTTAAAGATGCTGTAACCATTGCTAACTCTTTAAATAGATTGGTCCAAATTTAGTTGTTATAATCGCCAATCCTGAAGTTACATATACCAGTTTCTTGAAACAATGCAACGACTTCACGCTGTTTTTTTCGAAGCAGCAGATGTCAGTTAAATTCAATTGTTCCTGATGGAGCTCGATAGCATATCTAAGGGGCTGGTTGATATTCTTGTTTACATTAATAAATCTCTCATCGATCTTCATGTTGTTCATTTAGCGCATTTTATAAAGCAGTCCTTTTTATGCACGTAAAAGTTGGAAACGTTATTCCATTTTAAATCTGGTCAAAACTTCGACATATCTGACTAATCCCTTTTTTCTATTCTCCTAACCTATTGTAAATTTTTCGAAAAGGTTGTAAATAGATGCTTGTGTGATTTTTATTGGTGCTAATGATATACTTTACAATAAGCAATAAGGTTTTAGAAAAGCCTTTCAACCTGTGTGGCAATTCTCGACGTTTCGGACGGATAATTGAATCAATCGATAAAAGAAGACATACCATAGGTATTTTTCAGACTCGTCAAAAGCCTTTGATACCATTAATCAGGATACCTTGTTAGCTAGGCTAAACCGTTGTGTGTGCGAGACACTGGTCTTACTTGGATTGTTAATTATCTAACTAATCGTTATCTCGAGTTTCAATTGCTGACTGTTGCTGAATTACTTCATTTGACTCGTGGTTTTTCTCGAGGCTCTGTCCAAGGCCTGATACCACTTTTTTTGCGTCTCAACGATATATGTGAATGACCTAATATATTACAACTAGTCTCTTCATTGATGACATATTGGCTTTTATCAGCGTTATGACGATGAAACTTTGATCAAATCTGTATCCGAAGAGTTGTCTATTTTATCTAAATAGTTTAGAGCAAATAAATTATCTATAAATTTAAAGAAATTAATTATATTCTGTTTTCTTCTGTAAGAAAGAATGTTCCTCATGTACGTTTCCATAGATGGTATACATGTATATTTTCTGAGTGTTTCGTTCTCTAAATATTCAGGTGTTGTAATTGATAAAACTTAACGATGGACAGAACAGATATCGTTGAGAACAAAATCGCTAAAACCATAGATATACTTCATAAATTAGGCAAAACTATTTTATAAAGCAGTCCAAACTACATAGTTTGTTCTGTTTTTGAATCATTTTTCTGCACGAATTGGTACATCTCTGTTTTTGAATTAAACAAAATTGAAAGATATTAATATTAACATGGTATAATAATGTCAGTTTGAATTATTACATTATTATATAGGTAATAATCATGTTATTTTATAAATCTAATTTTTTGGCCCGATGTAAATGCAATCCCTCAGGAACAAAACATTATGTTAGGAACTGCTAAGGATATCTGGAAAATCAGGCCTCGTCCTCAGCAACATTGGAAAACGTGCCACGGAAAGCGATGGCATTATAGGCAGGATACAGATAGAAAGGCTTATCTTATTATTATTAATAGTGGTATTAGTATTAGTATTAGTAGTAAGTAGTAGTAGTAGTAGTAGTAGTAATAATAATAATAGTAGTAGTGGTGGTGTTCTTATTAATATTATTATTATTTGTATTATTATTTATCTAGGCCCTATAGTTATCAAGAACAAAAAGTTTATTAGTAAGCAAACAGTTTTAAGATAACAGGGTTAATTCGTGGTTTCTTGCTGACGGATCGGTATCGCCTCTGAAGAGTCTTTTTGGGTGAGGCGCTATATAAATTTGTATTTACAGTTGAAATTACAGTTACAATACAATCTGTCAGTTCCGTTAGTGGAGCCAAACTACATATGGTGTCGTCCCTAAGGAAACCGTTTCCACTGACAAAACGAGATTATGTCTTGCATTCGGGCGTCAACCTCCCTCGGTGGAGGGTCACCCAGTTCACGTTTATGTAGCGCTGGACACTTTCTAGGAGCAGCCACATCTTTCGACGATCATTCCGGGCAGCGTTCCAAAGACGATGTTCAGATTACTGTCCATGTAGAGCATATGTAGGGACGACAGGAGGGTCGGGGAGCAGCAAGGGACACCCAGGACCCCGACTTGTTGGTTCACCACGTGCGTGTGGGTCCGGCGTTGGTTGAAGAGAAACGGGCATTCCCCCGAGCAGTAGAAGGCTTCGTAGCGCCTCGGTGCGATCACCCAGTCCCAGCCAAAAGCCTCGAAGTCAATCGTCAGAGGGTAGCGGCAGCAGCGAGGATCTGCACTGGCTTCTACGCAGTCGAGTTCAGCCGATCGGCGCGGACGGTTCGGTGGTTGACTGAGAATCTGGATTTCGATGTAGGGCTTCTGAAGAACAAGGATAACAGCGTCAAGGTCAAAGAAGGTCAAACGGTAAAGGGACAAAGACGGGTGACATAAGTCAAACTGTTTTCTTTCACCCGCCTTCGAGTAGACATCTCGAAGGACCGCTATATAAATGTCCTGAATGAATGGACGAATGCATAAGTGAATGAATGAATGCATGAATGGCAAGGTGAAGAGTAAGAAGGTCAAACGAAGGACAAGAAATAAACAAAAAGTTCAAATCAAAATGTTTTGAACAGTTAAAGGTCAAGCCAAAAACGTCCAGCGAAAAGCTCAAAAGGCCAAACCAATGAACACTAAGCTCGAGCTGTATATTAAAAGTCAAAGATTTTACAAACTGCTCCATTGTGTTACATCTTCTGGTTGTGTTGCTCCATTTCCTGACATATTGCTCTCTTTTTTTATTCACTGTTTCCTGTGAAGTATGGGCATTTTTCTCACGTTAATACAGGTTACCTGCTTGTTTCTTTGCTTGGCAGCCCAATGTATTTGATAATAAAAATACCAATTCAAAAAAATATTCCAACAGAAAATTTATTGTTATTGAAAGCTTGAGAAATTCTGTCATGCACGTTTAGTGAAGTTGTTTGGGTGAGTTATCCCTAATCGTAATCGTAATCGTAATAGTACAGTAATTCCGAGGTTTCTACAACGCCCAGCGAAAGTCGTGCCGCGGGGACTAGCTCATTCCCAGGCGCTCAGTCAAAACATAATCGATAGGCAAAAGGGTTCGGTTCCAGGTCAAGATCCAAAAGTCAGACGGAGAGACAGCGTGGCAGCTATAGGGGGTGGTGTTTGGGGTTGGAGAGGAGAGAGAGATAAGAGGAAGAAGGGGTGTCCGGATAGGATCTGTGAAAGAGGTATGGTTTGAGTTTTCAGTGAAAGGCCGAAGCAGAAATTGCAAGCGGTGGAGCATCGATGAGTTTGTATGATGGGTCAGAAAACTGTCGCAGTTCTGGGGAGAGTTCCCTACCTTTTGTCTAGTTCACCTAGCACTGCAATGGCTACAACGCAGATGAAAATCTTCTACACCACTTTAAATCCAAGGCCATGTTAGCTTAAGATAGGCGGTTTTTGTGCCGTGTTATATTATGTGGCGATTGACTCTAAACCGACTCGGTTATTTTAAGTTTAGTGGGCTATGGTTTCTGAGCTGTGCTGTGTTATGTAACGATTCAGTCTAAACCAGCTCAGCTGATCCATAAAAATCTGGCATGGGCTAACTGTCTTATCTAGCTGAAAAAAAGTTTCAAAGGACGCCCTGAGTAATATATGAGGTCTAAGTCTTCGATAACTGATAGATTTACTGGGTCGAATGACAGAAACCCCAATCTTGCTTGTGTCAGGTCGTAAATTAACTACACATAGTGTCTCGTTAACTCGTACTCTGGCCTAACGAGAAAGCTGTGTTAGCACACTTAACGGCTTTGAAGCCTGCATGTGGACAAAAGGTGTTCGTCGTGTGTGTCTAGGCAGTAGGACCATTAACTTGGGGTCTGTGTAAATAGGTTATGCAACAAAGACGCGAATCTGACTTCATAAGAAAACAATGACTCTAAACAATAGGGTCAAGAGAGGGAAATCCAGAAACAGGTATAATTTATCATTTTCTGAAACTAATAAGGGATAATGAATTAGATTGGTATTTTAAGTATCAAATACAGTGGGCTGCTAAGCAAAGAAACAAGCAGGTGACCTGTATTAACGTGAGAAAAATGCCCATACTTCACAGGAAACAGTGAATTAAAAGAGAACAATATGTCAGGAAATGGAGCAACACAACCAGAAGATGTAATACAATAGAGCAGTTTGAAAAATCTGTGACTTTTAATATACAGCTCGAGCTTAGTGTTCATTGGTTTGACCTTTTGAGCTTTTCGCTGGACGTTTTTTGGCTTGACCTTCAACTGTTCAAAACATTTTGATTTGAACTTTTTGTTTATTTATTGTCCTTCGTTTGACCTTCTTACTCTTCACCTTGCCATTCATGCATTCATTCATTCACTTATGCATTCGTCCAAATTAGAGCGTAGGTTTACTTCGAAAGCAACGAAGATTCGGATGTTCGAAATGGTGGCATAGGCCTATCGACAGGATGCTAAGGTGGAAAATGTCTGTGGCGTCGTGGATCTTGAAAAGATGTGAGTAGCTGTAATTAGCAACTTCTATCGCGCCAGTGTCTAAGGCACAAGGCATCAACCAATGGCGCGTGACTATAGTGCTTCAAGGTATGAAGGGGTGTTCGTCCTAATGATGATTATGATGACGACGACGATGACAGTGGCTATTTATATAGCGACTATTAAGAACACCTCAAAGGTAATGGTAAAGGAGCTCACCTGTTTACTTACACGACTCCATAGAAGCTATTCAGAAGCAAGGGCCGGAGATAAAAAAATCATTCTGCTGCATTCATGTTGTTGTTGTGTTGTTGTTTTTTGACGATGATTATGGTGGTGGTAGTGGTGGTGTTAGTGTTGGTGTCGGTGGAGGTGTCGGTGGTGGTGATGGTGGTTGTGGTAGTGGTGGTGGTGGTGTCGGTGGTGGTGATGATGGTGGTGGTAGTGGTGGTGGTGGTGGTGGTGGTGTCGGTGGTGATGACGGTGGTGGTGGTAGTGGTGGTGGTAGTGGTGTCGGTGGTGGTGATAGTGGTGGTGGTGGTAATGGTGGTTGTGTCGGTGGTGGTGATGGTGGTGGTGGTAGTGGTGGTGGTGGAGGTGGAGGTGGTAGAGGAGGTGGTGGCGATCGTGGATTATGATCATGACGATGATGATACTAGTGCGTCAGTGAAGAATAATCACTAAAGTATGCAGAACATTCGCCTACTCACTAAAACATCTTCGTTATCGTTGGCTGTGGGTAGAGGCGACAGTGGTTCACCCGCGAGGTCTGAGGCTATGATCTGGATGCCGTAGTTCTGCTCGGGATGTCCAGTCCAGTACTCGACGAGGGTCTTGACATCGAAGAACTGCCATCTTCCGGTGTATTGCGGCGTCAGTTGGATCTTGCGTCTCCTCTGGAGCACCTTCTCGAGCCTTCCATATGAGTTTCGGCCAATCCTGTAGACGAGAATCCAGGTGGCTGGGACGGACCCAGAGCGCTGCGGTACACTGCTAGCAGAGTTCCTCTCTTGGATGTAGATCCCCAGCTGGGCGGTGATGACCTGGTCGTCTCGGAGGTCCGGCGAGAGGGTGAAGTAACAGGAACCCGGTAGACCGGAACGTCTTTCCACTGGAACTGAGGCCAATACATTGTAGATGTAAATGTTATATTGGATAAAATTTCATAGCCCAATGTTACGGTTAAGCCCAGTATGTACGCAGTTATATATTCAATATGCCACCTTTAGTCATATCTTATACACAAGGACTTAGGCGTGGTTTGCACGGGGGGGGTGGGCATTGGCGGGTCCAGTAGTTTGAAAGGAGGCAGCCAAAAATAAATGTAAATGTAAATCTCCAAAAAATTCTCAGCGCCACACAAAGGCAGCGTCAGAGAGATTAGCTTGTATTTCGGCACTATATCAAATCATGGGGTACATTGCAGATGTTATCGTCTCACTGTTAGAAGTCAAGAGGGTAAGAAGTATTTAACGACTTCATTTTTCTTGGCCTAAGCATACGACATGGATAGATTTCAGTACATGGAAGCCATAATCACTGAGGATGGAAAATGCGAGGAAGACACAAAGTTGCGACTGGGAATGGCTAAGAATATACTATCCGATATGAGGACAGTATAGAAGAACAGAGGAACTTCGACACCAACTAAGCTACGCCTGCTTCGGTCTTTGATATGGCATATACAACATATCGATCAGAATCATGGACATAGAGAAAGAGCTAGCAGAAGACTGACATCATTTGAGAGGACGTGTTATAGAAGAGTTTTGAGAATACCGTGGACAGTTAAGAAGAGAAATGAAGATTTACTGCGGGCTGGCGGTGGCAGACAGCTATGGGGAGCAATAATAACAGTTGAGGTATTTTTGGCATATTATGAGAAAGACAACAAACTGCCTGGAAAAGATATAATCACAGGAGAAACAGATTGATCATGGAAAAGAGGAAGACCATGCAGGGCATGGATTGACGACGTGAAGGAATGGACAGGGATGACCTTGGAACAGGCAGCCCGTGCGACATAGGAGAGCGGCTTATAGAGAAAGATCGTCTATTTTGCCAACAAAGTTCGAAATAACAATAAGAAGTAACGAATAGGGCACTGACGATGAAGAATACGAGGGCGGGTGCCCAGTCATCCTTCTCGTGGCCTGATCTTCCCATCGATAACATACAGTCATGTGTTCAGTTTATACCCGATATCGCCAGAAGGGCAAGTGAAACAGAAATATTGAAAAAAAACGTTCTCCTCTGGCGAGGATTTTAGCCCCACCTCTGGGTAAATTGACCTGAAAGCTATCAGCGAAGACTATAGCGCAACTAATTGCTACTGAATATGAAATGCAGCAACGTAGGCTGATCGCTGATTGAAACGTAGGAAGTTGACTGCAAGCACATTAGCGAAAGTAAAAGGTCATCGTTTTTATCATCGTCCATCGGCTGAAAGGCAATTATCGTCAGATGGACTTTTAACTGCTTCGTTCTATGACAGTTTAGCCGGCGTTTGATAAGTTGGAGAAATGAAGAGGAATGAGTGAGGACGTGGAGATAATCGTAGAAGGTCGGAACAATATTGTGCTTATAGGGGAAAGACAGACTGCATAGCCAATGAGCGAACTAAATGGGCGCTCTGCTTGGGCATGTTATTTGACGCCACCATGTATGTATGTATGTATGTATGTATGCACGCATGTATGTATGTATGTATGTATGTATGTATGTATGCATGCATGTATGTATGTATGTACAGGTATGTATGTATATGTATGTACATGTATGTATGTATGTATATATGTATGTATGCATATAGGTATGTAAGTATGTATGTATGTATGTATGTATGATTGTATGTATGTATGATTGTATGTATGTATGATTGTATGTATGTATGATTGTATGTATGTATGTATATATGCATGTATGTATGTATATATGTATGTATGTATGTGTATATGAATATATGTATGTATGTATCCAAAAACTTATATAGCGCATTTTAAGAACCTCACAAAGGCGCTGTGGCATGACTATACAGCAGTTCCAAAAAGGTGCGTCTTAAGATGGGCCAAGAATGTTTCTTGACCCATTACAGGAGGAAGAGCAATTGTCTGGTCATGTTGGGACATAATTATGCACAAAATATCGATTTCTCTCATAAGGGATACTGGTAGAATCATAAATTCCAAGTCTTATTCTAATTCTTCCTCTTCCTCTTATCTCTCTTCTCGCTTCAGTTTAAAGCACCATCCACATTAGCCGTCCGATTCCCAACCTGTTTGACTCTTAGACCTTGGCCTGGAACTGAACCCTTTTGCCTATCGATTTTGTTTTGACTGAGCGCCTATGAATAAGCTGGTTCCCGCGACTTAGCTTTCGTTTGGGCACTTTAGAAATCTAGAGATTACGATTACGACTGGTTTCATTACCAACTGCCCTGGTTTCTAGCCGACTCGACTAAGGTGAGTCACTTTTCACTGGTATCAGTGAGAGATTTGCATAAACAACATATTGTTCAAAATGTTCTGGTGAGAGCCTTAACAAAGACCTAAAAAATATCAATATATCACTGCGTTCACGCAACTGGATGTCCACGGAGCAAAGAATCAAGTTTAGAATTCCTCTTGTAGGTCACGAGGTGCTTTCATTTAAATCAACCGTTAAATGAAACCAAGACAGCTTGAGGCGTGTGATTTATGATTCTACCAGTATCCCTTATGAGAGAAATCGATATTGCTTGCATAAATATGTCCCGACATGACCAGAAAACGACTCTTTGCTACTCGCTCACTCCTCGTGTCGACAAATATTGCACTCGATCAGCGGAAACTGAATCTTTTTGTGCCCCTGATCATAACTCTGTTGGGCTTGAGGCTGTTCTTGAAGGCTGGTCCAAAGCCTTGGAATTCGCTTCCCAGCGATAAAGTTAATCAGTGAATCCACGAACAAAGTTTAATTATTTTCTATAAAGATATTCAAAATGAAAAATCCGGGCTGTCTTATCGCCATAGTGAAACCCAAACTACATATCACTGTAAGAGTACACACCCCTGCCCTCTAACGAACAAATTAAGAGGTCCGTTACTGATACTGCCATTTATTGAATAACAATGCAGGGATAGTCGTTATAATGTTTAACACCCAGTTCTTTGCGCTCTATCAGTTCCTTAATGTCATTCGGGTCTAAACTTAAGACTCATTCGGGTCTAAACTTAAGACTCATCTGTTTCAAGTTGCTTAGGTAATGCAGCCTGACTTCCTGTTTCATAGCCTATTGGATATTCCGATCGGAAATCTCCAACCGATTGTGATTTTGACTAATGTTTCACTTGAAGCAACAAACAATTGATGCCTTGTACATTATGATAACGGTTCTAAAGAGGTCCTTAGATAAAAGACTGCTTAAGAAGAATATACATTAGCTGGTCATTTGCATTTTAATCGATACATACAACTTCAATTTAGGGCACAAAACGCATATTGAATAAAATCTAGTTGCAGGGCATCATAATAAAATTGAAAATAAATTACTTAGACAGCGAAACTCTAAAATGACATATATTTTTCTAGCTAACACAACAAGGAATATGAATGTTCAAAACACACTTGATACATTTTATGCCTGTTTGTATTCTGGGTGAATTTCTTTCAAGTTAACTTTTCAGACTTTGTGAGGGTTTTCTCAGTCGTGGTCATAAGTTGTAAGTAATTAGTAGCTAATACTTAGTATTAACTAGTTATGGTTAGCATTTAGTAGTTAACTAGTAGTTAGTCAGAAGTTAGCAATATAGTATTTTAATGTGTGGGGCACGGTAGCCAAATGCAAAGAGAGTACTCGGCTTGAAACGCGGAGAGTATGGGTTTGAAACTCCTCTGAGACACTAAATGTGTAGGGACCTTGAGCATGTTCTTCATTCACAATTGCTCGGCAACTTCAATTGATGCTGTCATTAGATAGTGGCGCCTAATAAATGCAGAAATAATAAAGTCTTCGTAATTGTGTCAATATTTGAGGACACCTCTTGAAAGCGGCGTTTATATTTATTGGATGTTTATCGCTTCAGACTGACATTGACTCGAGACATATATCTTTTTTGTCCAAGCTGAACTACTTTGCGTTAACTGAGTTATGTGCAACGCTTCCATAAAGAATGAAAAAGATACTTTGTGAGATTTATAATATACTGCAAAACTGTAGCATTAGTAACTTTCAGGCAAATTTTCATCGAAGCATTTACATTTCAATTAGTTTATTGTTATTGTTCTTCTTTGTGGCTGTATTTCATTACTTTGTGTGCTGCCCGATTGTGGCGAAATGAATTTTATATATTACAAATACTGCAATGGCTTTAAGTTGGTTTTGGTGGTTTTGCTTGTCTTAAAGTATATGCGGCGTTCTGGTTTTGTTTTCAAATGCAGTTAGTTGCTGTAAGATATCGGTAGACACTACTACCACTACTACCACTACTACTACTACCACTACTACCACTACTACCACTTCCACCACTACTACCACTACTACCACTACTACTACTACTACTTCTATACCATTATGCTTCTGAGGCGCGCAAACAAGTGTGTGATTTTGTTATTTTTACCTTTTTATGATGAGGGTCAAGCAACTTCTAGGACCCTTTACATATCCGCATTTCATGCTAGTGTCTAAAGTTATTAGCAGTAACTGACATATTATTGCCACTGTTTAAGAGGCTCAGTGTTGAATGAGTTGTATAACCTAATAAATTAGCAACAACCTCATCTTGACTCATCTTTTCTATTGCTAAGTTTTCACGTGTGATTGTAGCTATTCTATTCTTGTAATTATTGTACTACTGTTGGCTAAGTTACCAATGGTTTACCTGGTTGTTGGCTATATTTTAGAGATTTTAATCTTAGGGTAGCGCGGTCCGCGGTCCCGGAACTTAATGGGCGCCACCCCCATTCAAACAGGCAGCCATGGTGAAGGATCTCATGCAATAAATTCACTGAAAATGAGCAAGGTCGAGGCTATATGGTCGCTATAGAGAAAAATGTCCGTTACACTTACATTTTAAACATAACTTGCACTGCTATTGTGATATTAGCTGTTCCATTTGTCACTGGTTTAAATTATGGCTCCTTAATTGTACGCTTGGTTCAGGCGAATATTATTTATGGCTTCTGCTAGTCGTCGTCGTGTCCTTGCCGAGTACAGATTCGGAAAATTAATTAAAATTTATGAGTGGAAGATTTATGAACGGTTCGTATCTGCCTGTTGCTAGTGTTTTTATAGGCGCCGACATGGATTGCTAGTTCACTGGTCGACAGAACTTCATATTAACCAACAACTAATGTCTAAGTGACTAAGCAGCCATTTCCTCGGATTTGCAGGTTTTGACCCGCACGAAAATCCTCCCCTTGGCCTGATTTCGAACCCTTTGAGACAACAGTAATTAGAGGTCATAAGCGCCGCTGATTTCCTTTGTCTTGAGGTTCGTTCCTTGAATTAATGCGCATCAGT
>OZ029917.1:2622803-2625303 GCA_964023275.1 Norana najaformis | reverse complement strand
TCTTGACTGAGCGACTGTGAATAACTGGTTCCCGCGACTTAGCTTCCGTTAGGTGCTGTAGAAATCTCGAGTTTACGATTAGGACTTTGAGTCACGTTTGAGTTGCGTCATTGTGTCGTCATTACAGCACGTGACTGTTCCGCTAAACTTGTTGTCAGTCAATCACCGCGAGCATTGATTGGCTTAGTTCTACGTGTGTTCAAGAGCCTGCCGACGAAGACTTTTCCTACTATTCGAACTTCAATCAAATCCCGGAACAGGGCAAAAATATGTATCGAAATTTCTTTCGCCTTTAGCGAACTAAGCCACAAAATCAATGCACTGATCGCGCACTGATGATAGGGGGATCAGGAAGCGAGGGAGAGCAGTGGCCAATCGCTCTCGTATGCCAAAGATAAGAAAAATAGTAGTAGTAGAAGTAGTGCCAATGTTTAACGACATTCCTATGGCAGCAAAGGCCGTTGACGTCCCCCTCCTCCTTTATCCAGGCTTGGGACTGGCACTATCCGAATAAGGAGTTCTAAGAAAGTAGCGGTGGTGAAGGATCTCACCCGATTAATCCATTGAAAAATGAGCAACTTTGAGGCCATACGATCGCTGTAGAAAAACATTACATTTACATTTACTTCTTGCGTCATTCAGTAGCCTACTCAATAACACAGCAATAGATTCAGAAGTCCAAAAGTGTCAACATGTCAATAGTCCAAAAGTGTCAACCTCTTTGAAAAACAGCTGAAATTCTATTTACTGCATAACTCTTAATACATGGGCTGACTTTTGACATTGTAAATAACCCTAGAAACAACCTGCTACTTACGACGCTATATAAATTGTCGTCATTACATTACATTACCCTACAATAGATGTCGTTATTTTAAGTTAGTGTATATCAGTTTCTATTGGGTAATCTGGGTTATGACCGGATGACCTTTGCTTACAATGGAACTGAAAGCTCAGCATTAATCATCCGTAACTCGAAATTAAACTTGCTCATCAAATCTAATATAATCTAATGACTTCTATAGCGCCGTCATCATAATGGGTAAGGCATCAATCGATGGTCGCTTTAAATGAAATCATAATCAAAATCGTAATCCACTAGAGAAAGCAGGTCACAATCTAACCTGTACAGGTGGACAGCTACTAGACACCCCTCTGAAAAAGTGGGTGTTCAAACCTCCCCGAGCAATTCTGTAAACTATCCACTGACATCTTTCCATTATTTCCTACCCGACTGCACAGCGGCTCCTGTGCGGCTTAATTCCCCTCCTATCCTGACACCCCTTCTTCCTCTTCTCTCTCTCTCTCTCTCCTCTCCAACCCCAAACACCACCCCCGTAGCTGCCACTCTGTCTCTCCGTCTGACTTTTGGATCTTGACCTGGAACCGAACCCTTTTGCCTATCGATTTTGTTTTGACTGAGCGCCTGTGAATAAGCTTGTCTTCGCGACGCTGCTTTCGTTGGGCGCTGTAGAAATCTCGGGATTACGATTACGATTAGGATTGGTTGCAACTTTCTGATCCACCCGGTACTAAATTTCCGCGCGGAACAGGAGCACATGACTGGGCGATGATAACGAGAACGCAAAGTTCAGGCTTCGTTTATCCTGCGTTTAAAAATTCGTCCGTTTATTTACAGCTTGCCTTGCCAGGCGTCGCAGTAAGTTACATCAACGCAATATATTATTGCATGCGTATTGCATGCAAGTCTTACAGGACTCCCCAATGGTCGTTCTATTTTTAGTCATAGCTCCCCAATCCTCCCTCCCCCTCCCTGTCCACCTCCCCTTTTGGACTCTCCCCATTTTTCTCATACCCTCTCCCTCACTCCTTTTCTCCGAAAAAAATTCTGTGCTATTGAGTTCCATATTTGTAACTTACCTGACGGGTTTTTCGTCAGGATCCTTTTGTTTGAGGTTGTTGCTAGTCTTATCTTCATTTATTCATTCATTCATTTATTTATACATTCATTCATTCACTCATTCAGTGAATGAGTGAATGAGTGAGTGAATAAGTGAGTGAGTGAGTGATGGAATGAACTAATGGAAGAATGCATGAATGCAAGGACGAATGAACGAACGAACGAAAGAACGTAAGAATTCATTCATTCAGTCGTTTGTTCGTTCGCTAATTCGTTCATTTGTTCATTCAGCTTAATTCATGCATTCATTCGGTTTAAGTAATTCATTCATTTATCCATTCTTTGACTCGTTTGTTCGTTCGCCCGTCCTTGCATTCATGCATTCGTCCATTACTTCATTCCATCACTCATTTAATCATTACTGAATGAGCGAATGTCAGATAGACACACAATAAGCAAAAAGGCAAATTCAGACGTATTGAGGCAGAAGAAGTGTACTTCTACAGATATCGGTTCGCATGATAGATAGACCCATACAACAAGCGTAGCCTCAATAAGACAATGGCGATCAAAGATCATTCCGCCAATTCCAACCTCCTCTGTCGCCACTTCAACACCGAACTTCTACAGCCGACTAAA